>BSBK01005991.1:0-306763 GCA_027943335.1 Chamaecyparis obtusa
AAGTTGTCAAAGCTGCAAGCTTGTGTCTATTGTATGTAGAGAAGAGGTTTACTGGTGCATTTCATTGGAACTGATCAAGCAAAGACATTTTCTACTGAACAGTTCAAAAAAAATTTGTATTTCTTCATATACACTTGTGTTGGGAATAGTGAGTTTGAAGGTGGATTTAACCTTCTTTGGGCAGTGAGCCTTGCACAGTGAGCCCTTCCTTTCTTTTTGAATCCTAATAGGGTTTGTCCTCTAATAAAGACTATGTACTATAATGATTCAATAACCTCCTAACAGGGCTAGATCTTCTAACAAGGATACTATACTCTAGTTACATCATTTCTGGGTGCTAATTCCCACCAGGGTTTTTACCTTTAACAGGGTTTCCCCGAGACCAAAATATTGTGTTATAGTGTTGGCATTCATTGTGTTCATTGGATTTGATATTGCTGCTACTTAAATTTTAAAGTTTAGTAATCTATCATATAATTGATTCACCCCTCCCCTCTCAGTTGTATTGTGGACTATTATTCCTAACAATTGGTATCAGAGCTTATGGTCCTCAGACAGAAAGCTTAATAGCTTGAGGTGATCTTGGAGATGGTACTCTATAGGAAGGATGGTCCAAAATTTGATCTTGAAAACTTTGACAGTTGGAAGAACAAGATGTGAACTCATTTTCTATGTGTGGGCATTGACTATTGGTTGATCACAAAGAATAAGGTGGCTATAAAGACTGAGAGTGATTTTCCATTAGCTACTGGTGATCAAAAGAATGTATTCTCATACAACATGGTCATAAGGGAAGCACTGATAAGTGCACTATGTGAAGGGGTGTTTACTAAAGTTAAAGACTTGGATTCAACATATGAGATTTGGATAAGATTAGAAGCATTATATGAAGTAGACAAATATACCAATCAAGAGAAGTTGAAGAACTGGAAAACAAAGATGGAGAAGTTGCAAATGAAGGATGATGAAAGCATTAGGGCTTATGTTCAAAGGGTTACAAAAGTTGTGGTTGTAATTAGAAATTATGGAGGCACTTATGATGAAGAAGAAGTTGTTGTGAAGATCCTTAGATCATTGATGCCTATATACAAGTTCAAGGCTATGTATATTCAAGAGACTATACCCTCAACTCCAAATTTTAGCAGAGAGATGTTGATTTCAAAGATAACTACTTTTGAGGCTGTTGAAATGGGAGATTCGATAGCTAAAGTGGAATTTGAATTCAAGGCATTTGCACTTCCAAGCACTAGTAGTGAAGACCTAAAAGAAGAGCTTGGTGATTATGCTAAGGAATGGGAATAGATAATGGTAGAGGAAAGAAAGATGGATGAACTTGTTGCACTGATTTCTAGAAGAGAAAAGAGAGGTAAGGGAAAATTTGAAGGCAAGTTACCCTTAAAATGTTTTTCATGCAATAAGGTAGGTCATTTTACCTCTAGATTTCCTACAAGTGTTCCTAAGTACAAACCTAATTTTTCCAAGTTTAAAAGGGATAAAGAATGTTATTATGCTAGTGAAGGAATTTCTGATGATGATGATTTAGATTATGAAGAGATTGGATTTGTTTCTATTAGAGATGAACCATTGCATGAGGAAAAGGCTTTAGTATCTCATGTTGACAAGAAAACTAAATGGATAATAACCAGTGGTTGTTCACATCATATGATTGGAGATAGAAACAAGTTTGTGAAATTAATTAAGTATGATGGTGGTGTTGTGAGATTCAAGACAATCTTCCTAAACCTATCATAGGTGTAGGTTCTATTAATTTGGATTGAAAGACTAATATAGATAATGCATTGCTTATTGATGTAATACCCCAAAATTGGTACCTTACAATTCTAATCAATTTTGGTGCATTTCTTTGAATTTCTACATCTTCAAAGTCCTATTGTACTAGGCAATTTTGTCTCCTAATTGACTTTATTTGACTTGGTGTCAAATGCAAAAAACCCTAAATTTGCATTAATCATACAGTATATTTAATTCCTAAATATTCAACATTTATTGGCTAAATAATCCCTATGATTAATTAATTTAATTCTAAAGTCCTAGTGCTTTTAATTAAATTAATTCACTCCCTTTAGCTAATACACATCAAAGGAATTAATAATTCTTTAATTCTCTAAATGAAATATCCCACTTGAATTTAATTATTCAAAATTATTCAAAGAGTCACCCATATGTGGCAATATTTCATTTATTTTATTAAATAAATCCTTTAATTTGTCTCACCTTCCTCCATGGAGATGAAGAGTCAACCATTTCTTTCCAAGAAACTCTTCATCCTTCACCCAGGCTCTTCTATATTATGAACCTCTTTTTCCTCATTTGGGAGGCAATTTTAGAGTACCCAAAACTATAGCAAATTGTTGTCTCAATTTTCTCATGTTTTCAAGCTTTTCATTGCATATTTAGAATTTCCATTTCCATTTCTAGTGTAATTGCATTCTCATCTTTAATATAGTTTGCTTATCAAGTTCTTAGTCTAATTCTTATTGCACTTTTCAAGCTTTAGATTAAATTTGCATTCTCATATTTCTTTCAAGTCCATAGCTTAATTTGCACTCTCAATTCTAGCTTATTCAATTGCATTCATGCTTAGCTTTGAAAATCCTCCATTTTAGTGATTGGTCTATGGTTGTTGGACTCTTGTTCTAAGAGTAATTCATACAGCCCACCTAAATAGGAGGTGACAGGTCGATTCAATCAACATTGTGAAGTGAATAACTCATATTCATTATTGTAATTCAATCATTGAGAAATGAATATGTCATGTCTATGGCTGAATTAGAGGTTAACATTTAGACAAACATTTTGGCACCCACCATGGGGTAGAAAATTGATTTATGGCCTCATTAATCTTGAACTTTTTTTGAAAATTATGCACTCTATCGTACGTCCATACTTCACTGTGTACGGAATCTTGCATGAGTTTTCTGAGCATGTCGCATGAAGTTATGCTTTCATTAGCACTTTCTCATGTGATAAAAGCACTATCTCGCGTAGGACCTTGTATTTTCTTGCACGATGCTAGGCAATTCCTCGTGCAAGTCTTGCCATCAGTTTTTTAAAAAGTTTGCAGTTTCTATGTTTTCTGTTGCAAGTTTCTAACATTTACTGTTTGTTGTTATTTTCATATCTCTATTTTCTACCAGAGGATAACAATGGGCTGCAGGATTCTTGACCAAGACATAAAACTTGCTAATGGTTTTCTTGCAGGACGGTTGTCGAAGACTATTTTAAAAAATGTTGTGCTTGTTTACTATTTTTTACTCACATAGTATAACTAGGGCCTTGTTAAAATTTCTTAATGGTCTTGATGGAAAGATAGGGTAATAGGCTCTTCATTACATGGAAGTGATGCCCATGGATGAATCTAAGACCTAGATTTTTCTAGCATGACAGATACCTAGGGAAGCAAGGAAAAGTAGCAAATCTTTAGCACATCTACTTGTTAGGGGATTATGCTCTTCTCTTTTTGAGAGAACCAAAAACCCAAAAGCTTGTGGATTGGTTAAGGAGGAACTAGCTCAGTGATAGACATTTCTTGTGTGTGTTTGGGTAAGGTGAAGAGCTAGAGAAGTATGCTCTTCTCTCTTTGAGAGAATAAAAAATTTGACCCTTGGATCCAAGCCAAAGTCTATGTCACCTTTAGAGGGCCTATCATAAGTTGAACCTCTGAGAATGACCCAAGTGAGTATACATCTATTACTGGTGATTCCACCTCACTATAATAGAGAATTCTTTGTTGATTCTAAAGACTCCAAAGCAATTTTAACTTCTTTCTCTTGATTTCAACTATCATCTTGAGAAAGCCCTATTTTTTGTACTGAGTGGTGTCACTACTAGCCCTACTTGCCGGGGTGTATGACTTTCAGGTGTCGGTGTGGCTGTGAGGCCTCAACCCTATATCAGGGGCATCAAAGGTTAGTGTGAATGAAAGCCCACTAAACACTTTCTTAGTTAGTTTCCTACCCAGATCACCTCTGAAAGGAGACATAATCTTTGCATAGGGAGGGAGAAGAATCTCTCCCCTAGATTCTCACCATAGGCATGCACCTAGATGTTTAAAGGTGGTATATGACACTAGCCCCTACTTCAAGGGTAACCTTTGAACATATATTATTGAGTCCTTGGAAACACCAAAAACACGGGCACCCTTTAGGGGGTGACACGACTCTGTGAGGTGAAGGCATGCACATAAGTTGTGAGGCACAGATTTTGTCTTCTCTACCATTTTCTTTGTAGGGATAACTAAGTGATTGTTTTGAGTCTTAAACTATCCATCATGATTAAACAAAGACTCTCATGATTCTGCCAAGTTGCTTTGTCCTTGTTAGAATTGTTTGTGACTACTTGTGTCACTATTGCTTGATCTAAAACTTCATGCTTGTAAATTATTGCTTGCAACATTCAAACTAAGATTGTTGATTCAAACTATCCTAAAACTGTCTGAGAACTAGACATTTTGTCAGAGACACAACGTGGACTATGTCTCAAAATATGACTTTTGTCTCGAAAACTATGTCAATAAGTCAAACCTTTGTCTTTTCCCACGTGATATTTCAAAACATGTGCATTTCCTCGAGTGAGATTTCATTTTCTCACATGTAGTTTGGAATTTCCTCGCACGAACCAGCACTTCCTCAGATGAGACTATACCCTAATTTCCAAAATAGAGAGCTATTTCCCATCAACTGGTCAACTTTCTGCTTAATCTAATTTTTGCCCAGGGTCTGTCTGCCTATTCTCCTATTGTCCACTGCCTGAAACTGAGTGTCTTGAGCTACAAAATGAATGATTACTTCTTAAACTCATATTGTCTATCTATTATTTGTCCTATCTTATTGTGCTTTTGTACCTTGTGATGCGATAGTCACATCTCAGTTGTTCTAGCCATACTCTTGATGATTCATGTCAGGTGCATTTCACATCTTGGTTGTTCTAGCCTTACTCTCCTTTTTGCTATTCCTAGAGATACAGTTCTAGCATAATCCCAAGTCCTCTCTCATTACTTAATCTTTGTCTATGCTTGTTATGACTAGAAGCGGCAACACATTCCCCATCTATGGTATTGGAAAAGGTAGAGGTAGATCTCATAATCAAGGAAGAGGTCATTCCGAATGAATTATCCAATCTGAGTGTTGTGAGGGATCCTCAAGTTCCTCTTCATTGAGTACATTGAAAGACAACCCATCTCAATCCTCATCTCCAGTATTATAGGAGTGTTATAATCCATTGTTTCAAGCACAACCTGACTTATTGTTTCAAGAATATAACAACCCATTGTTTCATAACTTTGGAAGGCCACTTCCTTGGATTAGCCCTATTAGCCTTATCGAACCTATTGACCCTTTTGAACTTACTGACCCTTTCAATCTTGTTCACATTCCAAAGGTTACCTTAGCCATGCCCTTTCAACATCATTCATATCATTTTGTTGAATTTGTGCATGCTACATAATCCCAGACTAATAAGATGGGAGGCCCATTCAACTTCCAAGAGGATGAATACAACAAAACTCATGAGCAATCTCAAAACAACCAGCAACTAGTCACTCTTGAAATGATCAACATTATGATTAATCCCAAAATTATTAGAATCAACACCAATCTCAAAACAAATCTCAAGGTGACCAGCAACCATATCACTATCACCCTCCTCCACATGACCAGAATCAAGATCAAGTCCCAAGAATTTATGAGATTCTTGGTAATGATGATGAGACGATAACCCAAAATGACATAGATGTTGCAAAAGCCAACAAGAGTCTTATCAAGATGATGGAGTTCCTCCTTCTAGAAGAGAAGGAGAAATACTTTCTCAAGCTGGCCAAACAAGGGGCCAAATTACACCCAGACTACCAAGTTGAGATGCTTGTGGCCAAAGAAGAAGAAACTGAGACTACTAAGTTGCAAAATATGATCCGAGACATGAAAGACAAAATTAGCCAGCCTGAAAAGGATGAGGATAAACCTATACAACAATTCAAAATGGAAATCATTTGTCCTTTCCCCTTTGATAAGAGTCTTCACATGCCACCTTTTCCCAAATGTGTAGAGCTGCCTAAATATGACAAATACTTGGGAACTACTGATCCCCAGGATCACTTGAGGGAGTTTGGTACTCTATCTATGGAATTTATACATGATCAGACTTATCTTATGCACCTCTTTCCTTGTAGTTTGGGTGGGTCAGCTATGGAGTGGTTTTCTTAGTTACCCACTAGAATCAAATCTTTTAACAAGATTGCTAATCTATTTATCTAGCATTATTCCCACAATATCCAACATCCAGTCAATATCTAAGATCTTTTTAATCTTAAACAATGATAAGGGGAGCCTTTCTTAGCATTTCTCTAGAGATGGAGATAGCTATGTACAAAGTATCCTTGCAAACTACCAGAGTTTGAGAGACTCAAGATCTTTTTGGACAATCTTGTCCCATATTTTGGATATCAAGTACAATTACAAGGTCCCCTAACCTTCGATAGCATGATTAAGAAAGTTGTGTGAATAGAAGAATTTATGATCAAGAAAGGAGAGTTGACTTTGCAAAAGGATAACAAACAAGGGTCTTCCACCTCAAAAAAAGATAAAGGGAAGTTTTTCAACAAGAATAGAGATGTTGTGAATGATGGAGTGGTTAACAATGTGACCCCAAAGCTTGCAAAATCTATTTTCAATCTTACCTCTAGTATACAGGTGGTCAAAGCTACTAAGAAGGCTACAACAGATACTTGGCAACCTTCAAGATTCACTAAAAAAATTCCTTGGGAATCTTGACCCAAGTATGAGTTCATGTCCTTACGAGAACCCCTTGATGTGGTTTATAAGACTCTTGTGAAAAATCAATTACTTGCTCCTTTGGAAAATCATCTCTATGATCCACAACCACGACCTCATTGGTGGAATGAAAATGTGTACAATGATTATCACCAAAACAATGGTCATAAAAATTCTACTTGTCTTCAGTTGTGCCATAAGATCCAAGATTTGATAGACAACGGTGACATTGTTGTGGATAACCATAACAAGAATTCAGATCATCAAGCATTTAAAGATCCCTTTCCTCCTCATGAGAAAGGCGACTCTTCCAAGACTAAGAATACCAATGCCAATGTCAATTACATGTACACTACCAATGAGAATGTCATCAACATGATTGAACCTATTGAGGTTGAGTATTGTGATGTGATTACTACCAAGGGGAGTGAGGATGCTCCTATGCCTAAGACTCCATTTGTCTTGCAAGGCCCTGGGTCTCATTCTTCCAAAAATAAATCATCTCAAGATTGCAAAAACATTCTTACTCACTCTCATGCAAAAATTACCATTAAGGGTCCCAACCCTTCTACATCCACACTAAAACAACCTACAGATAAAACTGTTGTTGGCCCTGCCAACAAAAATTCAAAATCGGTCCCTACGCCTAGCATAGCTAATTATAGCATTCTAGACTAGCTACAACATACCAATGCTTAGATCACTATCTTTGAGCTGTTGAAGATCTTCCCTACTCATAGGTAGATTCTGGATAAAGACCTCACTAAGGTAAATTTCCCAAAAGATTTGGATTTTGATTAGTTTCAATCCATGGTGGGTCACCTGACCTCATCGCATTATTTGTCCTTTTCCAAAGAAGATGACCATTCACTGAGCCATCTGCACAATGCTCTTTTTCATATAGAAGTCATGATAGGTCCAAAGAGCATCTGTCACATCCTCATTGACAATGGTGTTGGCCTCAATATTTTCTCTACTAAGCTACTCACCCAATTAGGCTATGATGAAGATTGCATAGATGCCCACAAGAAAATCACCATTAAGGCATATGATGAAGAAGAACACAAATCCAAAGGTCTAGTTGTGCTGCCAATCCAAGTTGGATTTGTTGAAAGAGATGTCATTTGTCAAGTTCTAGATATTCCTTTGGCATATAATATACTATTGGGTAGACCATAGATGCATGAAATGTAGGTGGTTCTATCAACATATCACCAATGTATCAAGTTCTTGTTCCATGGAGCAGAAGTGGTAGTGCCTACGAATACCAACTATTCTTACAACACACTTACACAATCTGTAGACAATCTGGTCCCAACTAATAGAGAGTCCACTAAATTCTATGATGCCAAACTCAAAGAAATGGAACAAACTCTAAAACTTAAAGACACAGGCATGGGAGGGTATCAAATTGGACCTGTGTTATCATTAGCACCTATACCTTTGTCTCCGCATTCCTACGGGAGACCCTCTAAGAACAAAAAATCTTCTACTTGTTCTCCCTAAATAGTCTATGATGGTGCCTCTATCAAGGCCACAACACCACTAGATGATGAAGATGAGGAAAGGGCCATTACAACTTGGCTTTACAAAGGAAAAGAAACATCTAAATAAATCACTCCTACTCGTGACTTAGAGCAAGAACCATATAGTGAAGCCTTCAAAATCATGAAGTGCTTTGGTTATAAAGGGAGCGACCCTATAGGGGTGAATGATAATGGTTTTCTTGAACCAATTGAATCCATAGGTCATCGCACCAAGGACACCATAGGTCTAGGCTTCAAGAAAATTCCATTTCATTAGCGATTAACAAATTTGTACCAAAGCCAGAACCAGAACTAGAACCAGTACCAATATTTTGGTCATAATCTAAAGACACTACCACATTTGTGAATCCATAGGATAGCTCTGATGGGGATATCTTTCCCTATCCTATTCCTCCAGATCTTGCTGCATTCTTTGAATAACCAGATGATCCTATTATACCTATCCATCTAGTAGAGACTGATAGTGATTTTGATGTGATGAAGGGTGCTCCCCTTAATACCACAAACACATAACAAAAATAGAGAAACAACAACAATAATAGACAAGAATAGAAAATTGGCTTCTTATTATCTCCACAAATGTGGAATTACAAACTTTCAGAATTACAATATGCAAAGCCACATGGGCATTCCCTTACAATATTCTGTAGGACAAAGCCTCGAATCAATACCCAGATCTACTACCCAGAACTACCCTAGACAACACTACGGGCCTTCTTTATATAGGCAATTTCCACCACCCGAGAAGGTTCCAAAAATTTAGCCCTAAGGGCTGACCAAACTTAGAATTATTTTATTTTTCAATTTATTACATCAAAGTCGGCTCAAAATAACTTTTGAAACCTGAACAGAAATTTTGAAGGAAAATTATTTTCTGCCAATTTAGGTGGCCCGACTTCCGGAGACCATAAGTCATCACCAGTTGACCCGATTGACTATTATAACCCCATTTTGGAAATACCACGAAGCACTCTACAGGCTTGACTAGTGCAAATTTCTTGTCACCCAAATTTTTGACCTCATCCGGGGCCTCTAAAGCCTTCAAAACTGAGTTCAAAGTTTCTATACCCTGCTGCCAATACCGAAAATCTTCAATATCTTCAAAACTAAACTTGATCTAGCCATGAAACTTTACTGGTAGGCTGATATGACTGAGATGAACCTCCATATGTAAAATTAGACATTTCAAGATCGTAAGACCAACTTACTAAAAATAGAAAGTTTCCATAAATAGCAACTCTGCACAAGATAGCCCTTATTGAATACAAAAAAATAGAAATATTTTTGGGTGATGCAAGATTGCCCTTACACCCAGGATGCTCCTACATCATGATGACACCACTTCAGTGTATCAACTCACATATGACCAATGGAGAGCAATGCAAATGGCTGATCTTGATTTTCAAGGTGAATGGTACATATCACCACATTTCCAAAAGAGGTTTGAACAAGATCAACTTCAGCAAATCATCAATACTACAAGAGATGAAAATGAGTCAGATGGTACAACAAGTGTTGATGGAATTCCCATATCAAGCATCACTGATTCACATGAGTATGAGTTTGATTCTCTGTCTAATACAACTTTTGATAAAGATATAGATGTTGTTCATGTGTATGAAAACCTTTTCAAAGTAGGTGAAGGGTCTAGTGTTAGGATGATCGAGTGTGATTCCGCTAATGCTAAAATTTCCTCTACTTCTGTTGTGAGGACTTGAGGGGAATCAGGCACACCTTTGAATGAGATCACTCTAGGTCTTGACTTACTCATCCATGCTTTTGATGGCTATACTATGAATGCACTTGAACCCACCACTTCTCTCTCATATCAAAATCTCAAACTCATCAACTGGAACTCCCCCTCTCCATCTAGCGAAGTCCTTATGTTCTAGAATGACTACACTCTTGTCTATTATCTTAACACTATCAAAACTATAATGTTCTCCACCATTGAAGATAGTATCAACATGACTGAATCTGATATCAAGTATCTTGGTCATAAAATTAAAAGAAAAAATAATAGGTTCTCTAATGGTGAAAACCACATTGTGGCAGTGTCAGAGCCGAAAAAAGTAAAAATAAAAGATGTATCTGAGGGTGAAAACCTCTATGAGGCACCCAAGGATGAGATACTTGATACACTTCCCAGTCATTTTCAAGAGAGATCATCAGTACTGATTGAGCCAACCCAACTAGTGAACTTGGGTATGGAAGCTGCACCACATATTATTCATTTTGCACAGTCACTATCTATAGAAGAGAAAGAAGAGTTCACCAATTTCTTTCAAAGAAATAAAAATAATTTTCCATGGACTTACTCTGATATGCCTAGATTGGATCCTAATCTAATCATGCATCATCTGTCTATTGCACTAGGTGTTAAGCCTATCAAACAAAAGCTTCGTAAGATGCATCCACATGTGGCACTTTTAGTCAAAGCAAAGCTAGAAAAACTTCTCAAAGCTGATTTCATCAGAGCTATTGACTATGTAGAGTGGATCTCTAATATTGTTCCAGTTACAAAGCATGATAAATCTATCTGCATGTGGATAGACTTTAGAGACCTAAATAAAGCATGTCCTAAAGATGATTTTCCATTACCCAATATTGACATGATAGTGGACATGACAACTGGCTACCAAATGTACTCTCTAATGGATGAATTTTCTAGTTATAATCAAATAAAAATCATGCCAAAAGACCAACAAAAGACTTCCTTCACATGTGCTTGGGGAACTTTCTATTGGAATGTCATGCCCTTCAAACTTAAAAATGCTAGAGCAACATATCAAAGAGCTGTCACTACTATTTTTCATGACATGATGCACAAAACAATGGAACACTATGTAGATGACACTTTGGCTAAAAGCATGTAGCAAAAAACAAATCTTGTAGATCTAGGTCCTATACTAGATTGAATGGAACAATTTAGTCTGAGGCTCAACCCAAAAAAGTGTGCATTTGGTGTTACTTCCTGGCAAATTGTTGGGTTATATCATATCTACTAAAGGCATAGAGGTAGATCCTAAGAAAGTTCAAGCTATCATGAAAATGCCTCCACCAAAGAACATCAGTCATATGAGAGGACTTCAAGGTAGGCTACAATCTATTTGGCACTTCATTGCACAATTGGTCAATAAGTCACAACCATTCACCAAAACTCTACATAAAGGTGTGACTTATAAGTGGAACAAAGAATGTGACAAAGGGCTCACTCAAATCAAACAATATCTTGCAAATCCACCAATCTTGATACCTCATATTCATGGGAAGCCACTCATCCTTTATATTTTAGCTACAAACACATCTCTGGGTGCTTTGTTGGCTCAAGAAGACTGAAATAACAAGGAAAGAGCCATTGATTACATTAGCAGAACTCTAGTCTCTTATGAGATGAACTATTCAGTCATTGAAAAGGCTTGTCTAGAAGTGGTGTTTTCTTCATAGAATCTATAGCACTATATGTTGGCTCACACTACAAGACTTATTGCTAAAATTGATCCATTAAAGTACTTACTCAACAAAGCTGCCCTTATGGGTAGATTGGCGAAATGGGTCATGATACTCAGTGAGTTTGACATTGAGTATGTAGAGAGAAAGGACATTAAAGGGAAAGCAATTGTGGATCAATTGGTAGAAGATCCTCTCAAGGATCATCAACCTTTGAAAATTGAGTTTCCAAATGAGTCCATAATGCTTCTTACACATCAAACATGGAACATGTTCTTCGATGGATCTTTCACCTAGCAGGGGTCAGGTGCCGGAATACTATTCGTCACACCACAGAGATACTCTTTACCAAAGGCTTACAAAATGTTGTTCCCTTGCACAAATAAAATTGCTGAATATGAAGCCCTCATCAATGGTATGAAGATAGCTATTGAATGGAATGTGGATGAACTTAAGATCTTTGGAGACTCACAATTGGTCGTCAATCAAGTCAATGATATCTATCAAACTAAAGATGAAAATTTGGTTCCTTATAAACAGATGGTGGATGATCTAAAAAGGTACTTTGCACATATTATGTTCCAGTAGATTCCAAGAGTAGATAACAAAGAAGCCAATGCCATAGCTACCCTTGCCTCCATGCTACAGATGTCAAAAAATAACTTCAGACATGAATTCCTAGTGGAGACATTATGCTACCCAGCCTACAATACCCTTGAATCTAAGATGATCTATTCAATCATTGGACATGATTCACCTCACTACCATCATATCTACTCCTACCTCCAGGACCAAATTATTCTAGATACTTATACCTAGACAAAAAAATGCCACCTAATCCACAATGCTTCATGTTATGTCATTGTAGCTAATGACTTGTATAGGTGAGGTCTAGATGGTACCCTCCTTAGGTGTCTAGAACCTGACGAGTCCAAACGTGCGTTAGCTGAGGTCCATGAAGGCATCTGTGGTTCTCATTTGAGAGGTCTGACATTGGATTGTAAACTTATTAGAGCTGGTTACTACTAGTTGGATATGGAAAAATAAGCTATACAATATGTCAAATCTTGCAAATAGTGTCAGCTTCGTAGAAATTTGATTTAGGCTCCTGCTAAAGAGCTCATTCCCTTCATTAGTTTATGGTTGTTTCATCAATAGGCCTTTGATTTGGTGGATTAGATTCACCCATCTTCATCAAGAGGACATGAGTTCATTATCACTGCCATAGATTATTTTACCAAATGGGTTGAGGCAGTGCCTCTAACTATAGCTGATGGCAAATATGTTGCTAGGTTCATACTGAATTACATCATTTGTAGATATGGTGTACCCTCCTCAATAATTACTGATAATGGGGTGTAGTTCAAGAACAAAGATCTAAAGGAGTTATGTACTAAGTTTAAAATTATTTAGCATTGGTCCTCGATCTATTATCCCTAGGGTAATGGATAGGTAGAAGCTTCCAACAAGACAATCCTCAAGATCTTGCATAGAATAGTTCACAAATTTGGTAGAGATTGGCACCTCTAGATTAATCCGGCTTTATGGGCCTACATAACAAGCATTCAAACTCCAATAGGGGACACACCCTTTTCCTTAGTCTATGGCATGGATGTTTTGTTTCCAATTGAGGTCGAGATTCCTACATTACGAGCCTCACTGAAGAACCTCATTATTGATGAAGACATTAGAATATCTTAGCTACAAGAGCTAGAGTTATTGGATGAACATAGGCAAGTGGTGTTCAATCATCTAAGAGCATACCATAAGCTAATGTCTAAGAGCTATAATAAGAAGGTTAGACCAAGGGAATTTCAAGTGGGTGATCTCATCCTGAGAGAGAACCCCAAGAATCAATAGCAGTAGATCTAGAAAGGAAAGTTTGAACCAAACTGGCTCGGTCCATACATTATCACTGCAACATTTGGGTATGGTGCTTACCAACTATCTACTACTAAAGGAGAATAGCTCAAAGAGCTTATCAATGCTCTGCACCTAAAAAGATTCTATAGCTAAGACATTTGTGTATGCCCATGTACATACTCTATTATGAAAAAATCCTAAAAATTGCAAAATATCCTAAAAAATGATCATCTTAGTGAAAACCCGGTAAACAAGAACTTTGATGTATCTATTATACTGGTGAAAACCTGGTAAATAGGTGCCTTGATAATAATAATAAAAATTGAAAAATGCAAAAATATAAAATAAAAAAATTAATTTAAAAAAAAAAAAAACAAACAAACTAAGAAATGTGCCATTGATGAAAACCTGGCAAATAGGTGTCATGGTAGAAAAAATAGAATCTCTGCCAAAATAGTGAAAACTTGGTAAATAGGCACCTCTTGTTCCCTAATTCTATACCTATTGTGGCACCACTTGCCTTTTTCTTTTTTTTCTTTCCTGCTTTAGTTTGATTTCCTACTTTAGTTTGCTAGCTCATGCACTTGCTCTCAACTATCTTCAAGATTATGCTCAACTCTACATGGATTGAAAATGGTCACACTTGGGGGCACCTTCCTCGTCTAGGGGGCATTTTCCTATCATTTCCAAAATATTTTCCTTGCATCAGTCTATTGGTTGTCCTTTTGGTTTCTACTTGCAAGTTTACACTATGATTGACAACTTAATATCACTAACTCTATCACCACTCCAAAGTCTACAAGGAAAAGGGCCAATTAACAAGGATCAAAGAGATCCTCCTAAAATTTGAGCCTAAATGCTCAGGTGGGTGTACCCTTGATTCACTTCTTGAAAGGAATCACTAAATGTTATACCACTATACCCTTTACTAACTGATTGAAAGATTTTATCATTTAAATGTGTGTGTGTGATTGATGATGATGGACTACTTCTAGAGAATAGATTAGTGCCTTAACCTAGGGCATAGAGTCACTAAATAACTTATACCAACTAAAAATTATAATTCAAACATACTTGAATTTAGGATAAGTGCTTTTCCTATTATCCCTCTCACTCACATACCAAGACATCAAATTCTTATCAAGCCATGAACTCACTAAAATTACCCGAAAGACTTTAATCCTAACTTTGTTAAGAACTAAAACATAATTTCACAATACTCTTTGTTTACCATATGCTAACTCACTTTGTGACATTAACATATATGAGCTCAATATCAAAACAAGAAGACACACACCACTATGAGATTGGAATTCAACTATATTCTCATCAAAACTTGTAGAATCAATACATTATTCAGACAACAATATGCAAAGAGAAACAAAAACCCTAAATTCAAGCTCTCCTTGGTCAGTATAATACCATCAACAATAACCCTTAATACCAAAAAACTTTTGCAATATATACCCCCCTAGTCATCTTGAAATCCCAGAATAGGATGCAACAAGCTACAGATGACTAAGGTTAGGGTTTCACCCACCAAACCAACTAGAAACAATAAAAAATTTATTGCAGGGGAAGAAACCTAGGCAACTAGGAGACGATAGATCCTGGAGTGATCCTCAATCATGACAAATCATTGAGAAGGTACTGAGAACCACAAAAATGCTGAAATTGTCAACTTGTTCGGCCACTTGCAACACACCTTGAGCACAAACAACATAGTATAGACCCCTGTAAATGATCATGGAACACGCTGGACCACATTGCAATAGTCAAAAAAACCAATTCTACCAGATTTAGCCACTTGATCAATAAATTTCAGTCCTTTATATCGCGAAAAACCCTCCAAGAAATTTGAATTTGAATTACAACGGCTACCCCGACAAGGTTTAAAATGCAACCGTCAATTTTGTTCATTTCGTGGCAGATCGAGCGGTTTACATTTAATCTCACAATAGTCATGAACCCTTTTGAAAATTCTTCGGCCCAATCATCATACCGCAACCAATAAGAATCATGCACATTAGCTCCACATAGCAGACAGGACCTACAAAGTATAAGCCTTTAATCGAATGGTTGTCGCATGATCGCATGGCCTGAAAAGATTCCATGTGATCACGCAACATCCATAGATCCTACCACATTGTCATTATTTGAAAGATTCAAGCCCACTGACATGTCCTAATCACCTTCTTGCTCGACCAATGAAAACACCACATGTTAGCACCATCTGTCAGAGGACCCACCCTCGTCAACCACCTGAGAAGAAGTAAAATCAATGGTTGGCGTAAGATCTCATGGCTCTGAAAAATTCCATGAGAACTTACACCAACCATAGATTCTTTGTAGATGTCAGGTCCCACTGACAAACATGCTAGAAACTAGGTCCTAGTGATAGGATCCTTCTCAGGAACACACCGACTAATGAGAGAATGCCAAATGTGCCAACATGGTAGTGGACCCACTCGCTTTGAAAGGCTACATCATGAAAAGGAATCAATGACTGGCATAAGTTTGCAAGCCTCTAACAAATATTATGAGAACTTACATCCACTATTAGATTTAGATGGTGTTAGAGCCAGGCCTAGGAAATGCTAAGCCGAAACATTAGAAAAATTAAAGGCGCAAGACTTAGGAAATATTAAACCTGCCAGACTTTAGGCTTGAGGAAATATTAAGCATTGAAGACTTAGGAAATATTAAAGGGGGGCCCGACATGGTGATAAAAATATAAGCACGTGAGTTTTAGGAACTTAAGTGACTTGGAAAAGGTAACACAAAAATAGAACAGGTCTAGGGAAAACTAAGGTTTTTCATGCCAATGGCTAGATATTTGAAAATTTGAACTAGGGCTTGAGGCCAGAGACATAAAAAACATTGTAGGGACCAAAAGAAAAGTGCTACAACCATGAAATTTTTTCTAAGTGATAACACAGTCACCAGTGGTTCTCACTGTGTCTTCCTATTGATGCCTAGCTACTTTTGAGATTTCTCTCCTTGAGGATCTCTCATGTATTAGTCACCAATGGTTCTCACTGTGTCTACCTATTGATACCTAGCTATCACTTAGATCTCTCTTCTTAAGGATCCCTCATACATTAGTCACTAGTGGTTCTCACTACATCTTCCTGCTGATGTTTCATTCACTCTCAGATCTCTCTCCTTGAGGATCTCTTGTATCAGTCACCAGTGGTTCTCACTGTGTCTAGCTACTGATACTTCGTTAGTACTCTGATTTCTCCTTGAGATTGTCTCTTGCATTAGTCACTAGTGGTTCTCACTATGTCCACCTACTGTCATCATCTTGTTGAGACTTCTCATGCTGTATACTTCTAATCTAACATCAATATGCCTAAATTGAAATTGAAACTAAATTTGAAACTCTCTGAAGCATTTTGAGATTTTCTTTTGTGTGTTTGTCCTTTCATTTTATCATTCCCCCTCGAGCAATTTTGAGATGTCTCTCTTGACTGAGAGAAGTGAAGACTGGGGGCATGATCTTTCTATTTCTTTCTATTTGTCAATTTAGTTCCAATGATCCAATGAATCTGTATAAGAGGGGTGTCCACTATGAGAGCCTTCATCATGTGTTGGATGGCCATGTCTACCTTAACTCCTTTTATATGGAAACTTTGATGAGGTTGGTTCTTCTCCTTGTTTGTTTGAGTGACTTCTTTCTGCTATAAGTGAAATTGCAAATGCTCATCCTACAAAGTGAATGTAAGGGTCACTGTGAGCACCTTGATATGCTTATCATTCACTTAGCAAAAGGAGGAACTCTCACATGTCTAGCATGTTTGTATGCAAGAAACATTTAGGTCATTCTAGAAACTATGCTTTGATGCTTATGTTAACTTTCTAAATCAAAAGGAATAGGTGTTTAGGTCCTTTTGGCTTCTTGTGCCTTAATTCTTACACCTCATTCTGACAAATTTAAGACTAATGTCATATACATATTCTCATGATTGCAATGTCAGTGAGGGTGGTATGACATCTTGTGATTGTCCAATACTAAAAACTCTATGATGATAACCTAATGGGTCCAACAACCAAGTCCTAGGGATTGCATCTAGCTCAAGCTTGCATTGAGACAGTGTTTTAGTGTTCACTTTATTTTCTTCTTCTGGATTTATTCATCGAGGGTTCTCATCTTACATCCTAGCTTCATCATAACTGCACAAGTGCTCTGTTTTGCACAAAAACTTCACCCTTGGTTTAATCACTCATTCTGAATCCATTTTTGGGATCGAAATCAAAATCTTACACTCCTAGATAGCTCAAAATCACATTTTAAATTTATGGGACCATCGGGATCAGACACTTGTACAATCACTCTTCTGATTTCATTTTTATTGCCAAATCTTATCTCATCATCATTTTCTCAAGATCTTCAATATTTTCATCAAAAGTCAACTCTAGTCAAATCTGGTCAACCTTGGTCAAACTTGGTCAACATGACCTCCAAATGACTCTGAATTGCTCCTGCAGCTTCTCAATCCTTTTGTAATCTGTTCTAAATCCCTCTAGATCTCTGATTTTATCTATATTTGCAACCTTTTTCTGTCAATCATCTTTCTGACATGTCATCTTTTGATTTCACTCTCGAGGGGGTAGGATGATTACATCATTGAATCTTTTCGAATCATTCTCAAATCAGTCTAATCTGAATCAAAATTCCCCATCACTTGGGGCATCTTATCACTAGGGGCATCTTTGGGTCTCACATCTTTTCATCTTGTTATCTATCTATTAGGTATCTGAGAAAGCTAACTTGGATCCTCAAGGATCAAGCTTCATTCTAGAGATGGTTCTTGAAATCTCATTAGGTATTGGGGCAATCTAACCCTAATCCCTAAAATTCAAGCTTCATTCTGGAGATGGCTGTTGAAAACTCTTTTTGACTATTATCTGGGCAACCTGACCTGGGTCTTGGAGGACTAAGCTTCATTCTAGAGATAGTCCTAAATCTATATTAGCTATCATCTAATCAACAGGTATTAGGGAAATCTAACCCTGATTCCAATCTTCTCTCAAGTGGTAATCCGACCGATGCCTTCGCAATCTAACTTAGGCTTCAGAGAATCAAGCTTCATTCTGGAGATGGTTCTGCAACTCGATCTTATCAGTGTCTTGGCAATCTAGCCTCGACTTATGAGGGTTAAACTATGTTCTAGAGATAATCCTGAAACATCATCATTTGTCACATCAGACTATTCTTTGAATCAATGCGTTGCTCACCCATCAATTCAGAGGGGCAAAATGTAATACCCCAAAATTGGCACCTTACAATTCTAATCAATTTTGGTGCATTTCTTCGAATTTCTACATCTTTAAAGTCCTATTGTACTAGGCAATTCTGTCTCCTAATTGACTTTATTTGACTTGGTGTCAAATGCAAAAAACCTTAAATTTGCATTAATCATACACTATATTTAATTCCTAAATATTCAAAATTTATTGGCTAAATAATCCCTATGATTAATTAATTTAATTCTAAAGTCCTAGTGCTTTTAATTAAATTAATTCCACCCCCTTTAGCTAATACACATCAAAGGAATTAATAATTCTTTAATTCTCTAAATGAAATATCCCACTTGAATTTAATTATTCAAAATTATTCAAAGAGTCACCCATATGTGGCAATATTTCATTTATTTTATTAAAGAAATTCGTCAATTTGTCTCACCTTCCTCCATGGAGATGAAGAGTCAGTCGTTTCTTTCCAAGAAAATCTTCATCCTTGACTCGGGCTCTTCTATATTATGAACCTCTTTTTCCTCATTTGGGAGGCAATTTTAAAGTACCAAAACTATAGCGAATTGTTGTCTCAATTTTCTCATGTTTTCAATCTTTTCATTGCATATTTAGAATTTCCATTTCCATTTCTAGTGTAATTGCATTTTCATCTTTAATATAGTTTTCTTATCAAGTTATTAGTCTAATTTTTATTGCACTTTTCAAGCTTTAGATTAAATCTACATTCTCATATTTCTTTCAAGTTCATAGCTTAATTTGCACTCTTATTTCTAGCTTAATTTAATTGCATTCATGCTTAGCTTTGAAAATCCTCCATTTTAGTGATTGGTCTATGGTTGTTGGACTCTCATTCTGAGATTAATTCAAACACCCCACCTAAATAGGAGGTGAAAGGTCGATTCAATCGATATTATGAAGTGAATAACTCATATTCATTATCATAATTCATTCATTGAGCAATGACTATGTTGTGTCTATGGCTGAATCAGAGGTCAACATTTGGACATAAATAATTGATGGACCGAAACATAACATTTTGAGTGTTAGACAGTTAATGGATAAAGAGTTTCAATTAAGTTTTGTTAATGGTAAATATTTTATCAGAAGTAAGGTTGGTAAGCTGATTGCAACCGATACTAAATCTAGAGGTAATGTATTTGAATTACATACATCTAGAGTCTCTTGTTTCATTGTGAGGGTAGATGACAATTGGTTATGGCATAGAAGATTTTTTCATGTTAATTTTGATAACATTGTGAAGGCAAGTATGGCTAATGCAATAATAGATCTGTCGAAGATTGTGAAACCATCTAACACTGTATGCAGAGAATGTGTTATGGGAAAATAGATTAGAAGAAGTTACAAAAGTAAAGCATATAGATCAAAAGGAAAGTTGGATTTGGTACATACAAATCTATGTGGACCTACAAGGACAATATCATACTATGGTGAAAGGTATTTCATACTTTTTGTTGATGACTTTTCTAGAATGATGTGGGTTACTTATTTGAAATAAAAATCAGAAGCATTTGATAAATTCAAGTTGTTCAAAGAAAAAGTAGAAAATGAATCAGGTTTAAAGATTAAGTGTCTAAGGTTAGACAGAGGTGGAGAGTTTACTTTAGACTTATTCAATTCATACTATGAAGATGGAGACATGGTATGCAAGTTGAAGACAGCTATGTATGGGCCTAAACAAGCTCCAAAGGCTTGGTATGCAAGGTTAGATAAGTACTTACTTCAGGTTGGATTCATAAAATGTAATGCTTCAACACTAATTTGTATTTAAGAACTAGTGAAGATGGAATCTTGATAATAGAAGTGTTTGTTGATGATATTATCTTTGGAGGTAATGATGATCTATGTAAGAAACTTTCTAAGGAAATGGAAAGTGAATTTGAGATTTCCATGATAGGTGAAATGAAATTCTTTCTTGGACTGCAAATAAATCAAAGCAAAGATGGCATCTATATTTCTCAAACTAAGTATCTCAAAGAAATTCTAAATAAATTTAGAATGGAAGACTATAAACCAATAGGAACACCCATGGTGACCGATAATAAGATATCATGTAATGATGAGACTTTGTGTATTTCAGACCAAGTATAGATTAATCATTGGAGGATTACAATATCTGACTCATACCAAACCAGATATTGCTAATGTTGTTGGAATTGTGCCTAGATATCAGGCAGAGCCAAAGGAGACACACCTAGCTGTTGTGAAAAGGATATTCAAATATCTAAAAGAGACAATTGAATATGGCCTATGGTATGATAGGTGTAATATCCCAAAATTGTCATCTCGATATCGTAACTAATTTTGTTACATTTAGTCTCATTCTATCAAATTTCTAAATCATTAAAGTCCTATTGTACTACATAATTATGTCTTCTAATTGACTTTACTTGACTTAGTGTCCAATGCAGAAAACTCCAAATCTACATCAATCACACAACATATTTAATTCTTAAATAATGGCCATAAATTAGCTAAATAAACCCTATGATCAATTAAATTAATTAAAAGTCCTAGCACTTTAAATTAAATCCACCCTCTAGCTAAAACACATGAAAAGGGAATTAAATAAATATTTGGTTTTAAATAAATATCCTCATCCTAATAATTGAATTTAATTATTCAAATAATTGAGAAAATCCATTTATGAGGCAATATTTAATTTATTTAATCAAATATTCTCCACAAAATCTTCTCTTCAGTTCAAAAAAGGAAACTTTGAGTTAATTGAAATTCAAAAAAAGGAATAAAACAATTAACAACTTTAACACAGACAAAAACAAAAGTTGACTGCCTCTCTTCTAGAAACTTTATATTTTGAACTAAACTCTCATTCAATCTTCACCATTCATCTGATTCAATCTAAACCGTCGATTAAACCTGAGATTTCTATAGAAGAACCATCATTTCTCATTCAAAGGATCTACAATTTTCGAGCAACGAAGTGCTGTCGCATTATCTCCAGAATTCATTTGCATTCAAGGATCTCATTCTTAGCATAGCATTTATTTCTAGATTAATATATCATGTTTAGCTTAATGATGCACTTCATTTCTTAATCTAGTTTTCTTTCATTGTTCTTAGCTTAATTTCATCATTTCTAGATTAATTGCATATTCATTCTAGATTAAAATTGCATTTTCTTTCAATCAAATCCTTCATTCTAGTGTTAGTCTATGGTTGCAGGACTCTTGATTCTAAGAGCAAAATTTCAAACCCTACCTAGATAGAAGGCAACATGCCGAATCATCCAAACAGGCGAGATGAATAATCTGATATTCATTCTTGGCTGCAGCTGGTGAACAATGACTATGTTGAAGTGTGGAGCTAAATCAAAGGCCCATATTTAGTTCATACATTTCTGGCACCCACCATGGGGCAAAAAATCAATTTCTAGCCTCATCTATACTTTGAATTTCTACTAAAAATTTGTATTTCAGTAAAAAAAAATTCATCCTATCCATACGGCCGTACATCTCTTGTATGGAATCTCGCATGAAATTTCTCACTATATCATGCGAATTTTTTCTAGTTTTAGCACTTCCTCATGCGAAAAAGGTGTTTTCTCATGTGGGACCACATACTTGCTTGCACGAAATTTTGCATCCAGAGACTTAAAACTTGCAGATTTGTACTTTTAGCTTGTTGTTTTCTGACACTTACTGTTTACTGTGGATTTTCTTGATTCTTCTTTTTGGAAATAGTCTAATACTAGATTGCAAAGCTTTGGACTTGAGGTGATTTTCTAAAATCTCTATAACACTTCAATTTTTGGATATTAAAATGAATCTCTTATGTGTTTGGTTTGAGTGTTTCCTTCTTTGATAAATCACACTTCAATTTTGGGCTCTAAAAAGAATCTATATTTAATTTCAGCATATCTACTTCACATAGTAAATAGGCCCTATGAACACTATTTGCAGAGTTCTTGAGATAGTGGGCTTCATTCACTTGTTTTACATGCAAAGCTCTTCTCGAAGATAGATCCCCTTACAGGTAGGGAAGGAGTTGATATTACCTCATGGTCTTACTTGGTTTTTGTCTTCAGTCTTTGGTGGTATGTTCTCTCTTGGTCCCACTTAGAGAGATCGATAGCCATTGTTGTTGACATAAAAACCTTGGTGAGGTGGTTTCAATTTAGTAGGTTAATTAATCTATCTTCTATGTCTGGGTGAGGTGAAGAGGCTAGAGGATTATGCTCTGTTCCATTTTTGGGCACATCAAAAAATCGGGACCCTTGAATCTGAACCAAGTCCCCATGTGGTCCTTTTTGTGAGTCTCCTTATTAGAGAGGGTTAACCATAGTGGACACTCCCTTTATTGGGTCAACCACGTGGATAGAACCTCAAGTGGTAATAGCCATTTTCATCATGGTAGTAGCTGCCACTATATAAATGTCCTTGTGGAAGAAATCTCCATGGATGTAGTTTCTTGTTGGGTTTTCAGATCTCCTCAGCATCTCCAATTGATTAAATTCTCAGAATGTGTCAAAACCCGGTGCACCTGGATTGGAGTTCACCCTCTTGAGATTGCAAAAAAATTTGAGAACATACACAAGTAGTATTCCTAAGGAGTAGAATACTATGTCACATATTCTTGTTCATGCGCAAGGTTTCTTTGTCTCTTGTTCATTGTTTCAAGACATTGTTTGCGTGAAATCCCAAATTTTTATCTTATGTGCTTGATCACGATAGAAATTTGTTGATGCATGTAGAAGTTGAGTTGCTGATTTGAACTATCTAAAATTTAGATATTCTATCAGAGAATAGCCAGCATAGTGTCTCAAAATCTGTTCCTATCTCAAAAACTATGTCAAACTGTCAAACTTTGTTCTTTTTTTGCCTAAGATTTTATTTTTCTATGCATTTCCTTTCATGAGATAGCATATCCTCATGCGCATTCTAGCACTTCCTCACATGAGACTACACTTCCTTGTGTGAGACTATCCCCTGATTTTCAAAATAGCAAGCTTATTCCCATCAGTTAGTCAATTTTCTATCTGATCTGGTTTTTGTCTGGGGTCTGTTTGCCTATTCTCCTATTGTCCACTACCTGAAACTGGATGTCTCAGGCTAAGAACCAAGTGATTACTACTTAAAATCATGTTATCTCTCTATAATCTATCCTTTCCTACTATTCTCTTGTACCTTGTGATGCGATAGTCACATCTTGGTTGTTCTAGCCTTACTCTCGATGATTTGTGCCAGGTGCATTTCACTTTTATCACTTTTTTGCTATCCTAGAGATAGAGTTCTGAGCATAATCCTAAGTCCTCTCTTGTTACTTAATCCTTGTCTATGCATGTGATGACTCAAAGTGGTAATGTGTTCCCTCCACATTTCACTAGATGAGATAGAGATAGACCTCACAATCGAGGAAGAGGTCATTCTAAGTTTTCCATACAATCTGAGTATTGTAGATGATCTTCATGTTCTTCCTTTGAAATATCTAGAGAGGAGTCCTTTCACTCTCCTCCTATCATTTGACCTCGTGTCTAGCATACTTTTACTATGAACTTCAATCAAACCAGGAATCCCTTGTGTCGAGAATACGAAGTCTCTAAAGAATCATCGTTAGAGATTGATCCTTTTAAGGCACCCAAGCTTTCCTTGCCAGAGATTAATCCTTTTGTGGCACCCAAGGTTTCCTTGCCATAGATTAACCCTTTTGCAGAACCCAAAGTTTCCTTAGCAACGATCTCTCATCATACTAAACCTCCCCATACTCAGTCTATTCACATAGCGCACTTGCACTTTAGCAAGATGGTGAATCAACACCAAGAGGGTGAGTATAGTAGAGCTCATGATAATGATCAAGATCAATCTCAAGATAACCAGGAAGAATTCCATGCCAAGATTATCTTTGAAATCCTTGGTAATGATGATGAATAGATAACCCAGTGCGACATTGAGGTTTCTCGGTCCAACAAAAGTCTTCGCAAAATGATGGAAATTTTGATGAAAGAGGAGAAAGAGAAATACTTTCTTAAGCTAGCCAAACAAGGGGCCAAGTTACCCCTAGACTATAAATTTGACACTCTTGTAGTCAAAGAAGAGGAAACAAAAGTGGCTAAGATGCAAAAACTAGTCCAAGATATGCAAGCCCAAATCCAACAACTTATGAAAGCCAAGGACACACCAGAAAACTAGTTCACACTAGAGAGCATCTATCCATTCCCATTTGAAAAGAGTCATAGCATGCCACCATTTCCAAAAGGTGTGGAACTCCCCAAGTATGATAAATATCTAGGTACCTCTAACCCTCAGGATCACCTGAGAGAATTTGGTGCTCTATCCATGGAGCTCATACATGATCAGAATTATCTCATGTGTCTCTTCCTAAGTAGTTTGGGTGGATCTTCTATGGAGTGGTCCTCTTGACTTCCTACTGGTATCAAATATTTTGACAAGATTTTTGATCTATTCCTCTAGCATTATTCACATAACATTCAACATCTAGTCAATATCCACAATCTTTGTAATCTAAAACAATGATATGGATAACCTTTCCTGACATTTATCCAGTGATGGAGACAACTCTATACCAAATAATCTTGTTAAATACTAGAATCTGAGAAACTTGATATTTTTCTTGACAACCTCCTTCCTGATTTTGGATACCAAGTGTAGTTGCAAGGTCCTTTGACCTTTGATGACATGATCAAGAAGGCTATGAGAATAGAGGCATTTATGGTCAAGAAAGGAGAACTGACCTTCCAAAAAGATAACAAGCAAGGGTCCTCCTCAACCAAAGATAAAACTAAAATTGTCAACAAAAACCAAGATGTTGTGAATGACAGAGTCATTAATAATGTGACCCCAAAGCCTCCAAAGGTTGTTTTCAACCTTACCTCTAGTATGCAAGCAGCCAAAGCCACTGAAAAGGCTATGGAAGATATGCAACCACCTTAAAAATTTTCTAGGAATAAACCTTGGGCACCTCAACCCAAATGCGAGTTCACTTCCTTAGGGGAACCTCTTAATGTTGTCTACAAGACTCTCTTGAAGAACTAGATAATCACACCCCTAGAAAACTTGCATCCTTATGATCCACAACCACACCCTGCTTGATGGAATGAACCTATATACTATGAGTACCATTCAAACAAGGGTCATAAGACTTCTAGTTGTATTCAACTTTGACATAAGATTTAGGATCTTATCAATAATGGTGATGTTATTATAAGTGGTCATAACAAGAATTCAAACCATCAAGCATTCAAAGACCCCTTTCCTCCACATGAGAAGGAAAAATCTTCTAACGCCAAGAATACCAACAATAAGGTCAACTATACGTATAATACCAATGACAATGTTATCAATATGGTTGAACCTATCAATGTCGAACACTATGATGTGATCACTATCAAGGGGATCAAAGATGCTCCTAGACCCAAAGCTCCATTTGTCCTACAAGGCCCTATGCCTCCATCTTCTAAATCAGAACAATCTCTAGTTTGTGAAAATGCTATCACTCGATCTCGTGCAAAGATCATTCTCAAAGGCCCTGAGCCTTCAACATCTGCACCGAAACAAACTATAGATACAACTATTTTCGGCCCTACCAAAAAGAACTTAAAATTGGTCCCCATGCCTACTAATGATAATTACAACATCCTAGACCAATTACAATGTACCAACACTCAGATCACTATCTTTGAGCTGTTGAAGATCTCGCCTACTCATAGGAAGATTCTAGATAAAGCCCTCGTTGAGGTAAATGTCCCACAAGATCTTGATCTTGACCAGTTTCAATCCATGATAGGTCACCTAACCTCAACTCATTATCTATCTTTCTCTGAGGAAGATGATCATTTGCTAAGCCATCCACACAATTCTCCTCTACATATTGAAGTCATGATTTCCCAAAAGTGCATATGCCGTGTTCTCATTGATAATGGCATTGGTCTCAATATCTGCTCTACTAAACTGGTCACCCAACTAGGCTATGATGAAGACTACATAGATGCTCGCAAAAATATTACCATCAAAGCATATGATGAAGAAGAACACAAATCCAAATGTCTAATGGTATTACCAATTCGAGTTGGACCTATCTAGAGAGATTTTATCTATCAAGTTCTAGACATCCCTCTTGCATACAATATACTGTTGGGGAGACCATGGATCCATGAGATGCAAGTGGTCCCCTCCACCTATCACCAATGTACCAAGTTCCCATTTCATGGAGCAGAAGTGACTGTACCTACCAACACTAGCTATTATTGCAACATGCTCACACAATCTACTGATAGCTTTGTCCTAGCTAATAGAGAGTCTATTGAATTTTTTGATGCCAAACTTAAAGAAATGGAAAAGACTCTTAAACTTATAGATTTAGGCATGGGGGAGTATAAGATGGAGCCTATTTTTTCACTGACAGCTTTACCTCTTGTTAGGAATAGTCCCAAGAGATAATTGAGAGGGGGGGAGGGGTGAATTAGTTATCTACTAGTTTCAATTCTTTGTCCAATTAATTGAAATTAAACATAAAGCATAAACACAATGAAATAACACTTGAACTCAACACCAATATTTTGGTTACGGGGAAATCCAAATAGGTAAAAATCCTGGTGGGAATTGACACCCACTAATAATCTACACTAGTGTATTATGATCCTTGTTAGAAGATCCTTAACCCTATTAGGAGTTTCTTTACAATATATTTAGTATAGTAGACTTGATCAAGGGTTTGACCCTGTAAGGAGTCTTTTACAATAGTCCCTATTAGGGGAGAGGATGCACTATCTAAGAGTTCACTGCTCAAAGGGGCAAAGGTTACAACCTTTTGAATAATAGATACACACTATATCTAGATCTTGGTGAACTACACTTAGACCTGATGTCTAGATTAGTTCCAATGTATAGCACAAATACTTTACTTGGTCACATAGACCTTCTTCTGATGGCTCAACACTTTGCACACTCTTCTCTATTCTTTTTAATCAACTACGAACCACTCTCAAGCAATCACAAATGACTACCAATAAATATTGTAAGCATGAAAAATTGGCAAAAGGCTTAAATCAATCAAAAGGTGCAATCAAATCATCAAATAGCATGAAAAATCAATAAATGGAACAAAGGCAATTCAAATCAAAGGAAAATTCAATTAAATGATTAAATGATTAAATAAAGCTTGAAAAGGGGAAAAACACTATGAAATTGATTAAATTCAATTAATGACATAGTTGTTGAAAGAAAAAATCAAAATGAACATCTTACCCTTCATGGCTAAATTTAATTACTTTAATTAATTAATAAATACTAATTTCCCTCAACAAAGAAAAAAGGAGACAAAATGGACACAAATCACTCACTTTTGTTGAAATGGTCCAGCCTTTTGAAACTATTTAAATGATTGTCCCCCCATTTATGGACAAAGCAAAGCCAATTGACCTTACCCAAGCATAACCATGGTTATCTCACTCTACCCCCTACCCTTGGGAAAATCTTATATATTGAAGGCATTTAGAAGCATAATTCATCCACTCCATATCTTTGAATTGCAGCAAAGCTCTTGCAATTTGCATCCACATCACTCACTTATCATTTTTCATTGCTAATTAGCTTAAATTTCTTTGATCATAGTAGATTGTTCATCAAATAGAGCTAGAATTTGATAGAATAGATCTAAATTTGCATATCATATAGCTTAATTCTCATCTTTAGAGTGTCACTAGTGAGGATCATAGCTGAGAGCCTCATTTACCACTTTATTTTAGAGATCCATGAGATATTTAGATTAATTGTGCATTATTTAGATTAGTTTTCTTTGAATAGTGTAATTGTCTTTTAAATCTTATTATTTCATGAAGGTGTAAATCACTCACACACACAAATGGCACCCACCGTGGGGCTCTAGGCCTCAAATTCATCATTATTTTCACATTTTTGGTAAATTTAGGCTAGAAATTGTATATTTTTGCTCACTGTCTACAGATCACAGAGAAGAAATCACACCGAAAAATAAAGAGATCTCGCCTTTAGCAAAGAAATGTCACCTACGGAGAATAAAATGATGCGCTGAGTCTGGACTTTTATGCAGATTAACCTACAGATTCATGCTACCGGACTGAGAAATAACACATTACAAAAATAAAATCACGCTTTTGGTTATTAAGTTGTCGCGTTTGTGACAAAGATACCATGCATCTGGTCATTTAAATGTCACAGACATCAATTGAAAAGTCACTTTCAAGAAGTCATTTTACGTCTGGTGTGAAGGGAGTACTCTACCTTATTGATTTAATTTCTCGCTTTTGTCATTTGAAATGTCACCTTTGATAAATTAGATATCACTTTTATTGCATCAGTTTGTCATGTCTGGTAAAAATTTCACGTGTAGATAAAATTTGATATTGCTCCTGGTTATTTTGATCTCGCTTGAGCCCCGCAAGGTGATGCTCGCGGTTAAAGTAATCACGCCTTTGTCAAATTAGATCTTGCGTACAGTCTGGACAATGTCGCGTGGCTGTACTTTTATATTTTATCAAAAGTGATAAAATAATGATTGTATTCTGACTTCATGTCCTTTTTTTTCTATCTCAGGAGTATGGTCTGTCATAAGAAAGTTCAAAAACCAGAGAGAAGGCATAACTTGAAGGAGAAATGGATCGCTAAGAGGATAAGAAAGGAACACCGGATACACACCAACTTTGTTCTCAACAATGACTTAGAAAGGGATGTAGAGGTATATGCTAAATACATTGCTATTGTAAATGCTTACAAATAGAAATACATATCATTAAATTGGGAGTTTAGTCCCTAAGTTTGTAAAATTTTGCAAATATTGAAGTAAAAGAAGGAATAGAAAGCATAATCAAAATTGTAGCATTCTAAGCTTTGATTTTGGTTTCTCCTCACTTTGTTTGTTTGTGGCGACTAATTTGCTGGTGGAGGGAACATTTCACTAAGGTAAGGGAAGGATTTGGAGAGAAAATGAGAAAATCTACTACTTAAGAATGCACCTAGCCTTTGCTAGCATCGTTTGAGGTATTTCTCTCATCAAGCTTGCAAACTTCCCTTAAATTGTGGCATTTTCAAAGTTCAAAACATAGTTTAATCATAAAAGGAAAAGAACAAACATTTCAATTCTAAGAACCCCTTTGTCATGGGGTTGAAAAAGAACCAAATTGATTTTGAGTGTTTGGGATAAGGGAAAAGCAATAGGGATATGCTCTTCACTCTTTGAGTGAATCAAATTCCCAAACTTGCTCTACCAAATCCACTTTTCATGCTTTCAAATGAACATGATTAAAACTTAGTGGGCTCGCCTCCCTAGATTGCCTTAAAAGGGCCGGTGAGAGGGACAACCCAAAGTGGGATACACTTTCTTTTTCCGTGAGAATCTAAACCACTATAAAAAGAAATGCATGTATCCTTAATGGGGTGTATGACAAAAGGATTTTAGCTCTTCCAAACTTCCTCTAGTAGTCTTAACGGATTGCGCAAAATCATGCTTCGGTGCGTGTGGGAAGCCCCTTAACATACTTGGGGGATGAATGGCTAAGATCCATTTTGAATAGAAAACTTACTACATAACGGTAAAATAGAAAAACTACCTATTAGAGCCATGTTTACGAACCAATTATGTGCTAGGTCGATTGCATGGAAGCTATTCTTGTGTTTCAACCTGTGAAAATGTTCAAAAATACACACATTAGAGCATTCTAGGGATATGGTACCAAATTGATGTGTGTGTTGAGATTGTTTTTATATTTTCAAACAAGATATTCCAAAGTTATTGATCAAAACATCATTAAGATTTTAAACCATTTAAAATTGATCAAAAACTTTTACCTTATTCCAAAAACCAGATTATCAAAAGAAGAAGTCAACATACCCTTAAAGTTTGTTCATGCCTATTCTTACAAGATCACACTCTATAAAGAAAACATTACAAACAGACGGGACCTACAAATGAGAAGAGCTCCCATTTCTAGGGGACACTTTCATTACTTCACGAGTGATTGAAAAACCCACTAAGGCAAAGGACACTAACAAGATGTTTAGCAGCACCCTAGGAAATATTGATCCTAACAACCAAGGAAACAACATGAATGGGGGTATGGGTCCTAACAACAATCAAGAAAATTCTAATAATGGAGGAAGAGATCCTAATTCCCAAGAAGCAAATTCACAAGGCAACAAATTACCTCCTCTTCATAATACAAACCTACCCCCAACTATGGAAGAAGCCACAGATGAAAAGGCATTAGAGGCAAGACAATGTCCTTATTTCATAGAACTAATGAAAAAGACCATGCTTATGGATAAAGAAAAATACTTCATGGACTTGATACAAATAGGAGTAAAGCTACCTAAAGATTTTGACATAGAACAACTAAAGCCCAAGGAAGTAGAGGACCCTATGGAAGCAATAAGGGAACACTTCAAGGCATTACAAATGGAAATCGATAGGTTGAAACAAAACGGGGCTCCTAAGCCTTTCTCTATTAAAACATTATGTCCTTTTCCATTCGATAAGAGTTTGGTCATGGTACCTTTTCCCATTAATGTAACATTTCCTAAGTATGATAGGTATGAAGGAACATCTGACCCACATGATCATCTTCGGGGGTTTTGTGCATTGAGTCTTGAATTCATGCATGATACAACCTATTTAATGAGACTATTCCCAAGAAGCTTGGGAGGAATGGCCATGGATTGGTTTTCAAAACTAATCCGACATCAAAACCTTTGAAGAATTAGCTTCTAAATTCATGACTCATTACTCCTATAACATAAAACATGAGTTTACAATGATAATGTTATGTAACATGAAGCAACAAGATGGAGAAGCCTTCCTCACATTCTTGCAAAGATGGAGGACTGCATTTGCTAGATATCCAAGAAGTGTACCAAAAAAGGAGAAAATGGATATCTTTATTAACGGTTTAAGCAGTGAATTAAATTATAGACTAAGGATGCAATCTCCTAAAACCTTCCAAGATTTGATTGATAACGGAGTTACAATGGAAGAAGTGTTGATTAAGAGTGGAGAGCTGAAATTGTACAAGGAAAATAAGAACAACTCTAATTCCAACAACAACAATACCAACAATAACAACAATCAAAATAAAGGTTGGTACAATAACAATAGTTGTTATGCTACAAAAAATAACAACAAGGGCATTGTTAATGATGGTGTGGTGGAATCCAACAACTTGAAGGTGATTCCATTTGCCCTTACAAAGACACCTAATCAAGTGAACAATACTAATCAAGCATATAATGCACCTTCCAACAATAACAACAATGCCAACAAGAATAATCAAGGAAACAAGGATCAAAACAGAAAGCATGATAAGTATTTGAAGCCCACTCCTTCAAGACACTTTACACCCTTGGGAGAATCACTTGAAACTACATTAAAGGCTCTCATGGCTAACAATGTTATTACATTACCTACTATTAAGCCTTATGAACCAGACAACAAGCCGGACTGGTGGGATGCTAAGAATCATTGTGAATATCATAGAATTCGGGGACACACTACAAATGAATGTCTACAATTAAAGAATGTGGTGCAAGACTTGATAGATAATAACATAATCACCATTGATGGACCCCAAAATAATGAAGATCATACAGCCTTCAAACAACCTTTTTACAAACATGATAAAGGTGAGTCATCAAATGGAAAGAAACAAAGTGCCAATAATCTCAACTTTGCACCATCATATGATCATATTGTTAATGCTATAATAATTAATGAACAATCTCAAAAGGAAGCAACAAATGTCATTACAAGAGGGCATAATTCTAGAATGACTTTACAAGGGATAGTCCCTCAAAACACCAATATCCCACAATCCAACATTGTGGTCAAACAACCTCCTACAGCAGCAAGGCCTTATAGTTTGGTGGATCAATTGCAATGTACTCTAGCACAAATCTCAATCTTAGAGTTATTGAAGTTGTCACCGAATCATACAGAGATTTTAGAAAAAGCTTTAGAAGAGACACATGTTTCTACTACCTTAGGGGAAGAAAATTTTCAAAATATGGTAGGACATCTCGTGGCTCCTCATTGTCTTTCATTTTCTGATCAAGATGACATTTCTATAACTCATCCTCAAAATTTGCCATTACATATAGAGGTTTTGATTGAAAGGCATAGAGTCAAAAGAGCCCTTATTGATGGAGGGGCTGGTCTTAACATCTACACATTAAGTCTTGTAAAATCCTTAGGTTTATCTGAGTCTTGCATTGACCCTACAAAGAAAATCACCATAAAAGCTTACGATGAAGCTGAAAGAGCTTCTAAAGGCATGATTGTATTGCCCATCCAAGTGGGACCAGTCAAGAAGGAAACCAAGTGTCAAGTGTTGGACATGAAATTAACTTATAACATCTTATTGGGAAGACCATGGATTCATGAGATGCAAGCCGTCCCATCCACATACCACCAATGCATCAAGTTTCCATACATGGGTGAAGAAATCATGATTGGATGAGACTCAAATCCATTCCAATATTGTAATGCACTCAAACCCTTGCATGAATTATACATTCCACATAATCATGAAGGAATTATTCCAAGAATCACCAATGAAGATACACAAAATCTTCTTCAAGCTAGCTCAACTACATCAACTAAGGGCAAGGAAAAAGTGAGCTACGAGGGTCCAAATGTAATAGAAAGTCCATCTTTAGCACCTAAATTGGAGACAGCAATCTACAAACCTATGAAAGAGGAAAAGGAACAAGCTAAAGAAGATCATTACTAGCACATGAGTGAGATGATGAACAAATTTGACAAACAATTCAAGATTAGTTCAAAAGGAGTAGGAGAATATTCAGTTTCTCTATTTGACATGCCCATATCTCCCAAATCACATGGTAAACCATCAAAAGAGCATCTTCCACACAAGTATAATTCTTATTTTGTGAGGGAAGATAGCAAAGAAACATGGGATAAGGAAGAAGATGAAGTCCTTCAATGGCTTTATCATGATGAAGATGATACCTCAGACACTCCCATGGAAAGAATTCAGCATGTCAATATACAAACCAAACAATATGGGAAAGGATTTGATATTATACAAAAGATGGGATTCAAAGGAAGAGGGCCCTTAGGCCAAAGAAATAGAGGGTTATTAGAACCTATTGAACCTATTTGGAGGGCAATTCATGAAAAATCCGGAGTAGGTTTCCAATACAAAGGAGAAAGTTCAAGTCCAATGCATGATTTTCATCCTCAAATAAATGCATTAGAATCCAAAGGAGATAGTGATGACTCTCGGGATTATGAATGGGATACTTTATCAGAGGAGTCATGTGAAGATAAAGAAGTCATTGCTATACATACTTATGCAAAAATTCCAAAACAAGAAGCTCCAATTAATGAAGAACCTCCTATTCAAAGGCCTAATATAGAACAAGCATCTAATAGTGGAGCAGCATGAATAGAAACATTTTGGACACCTTCAGAGGAGGGAAATTCAAATGTTAGTTTTAACCCACTTGTGGCTTTTCCCACATTGTTTCCTATAGAGGTTGACGAGGATTCAAGCGAAGGGGACTTTGACCCTGCTTCCATGGATCATCTTGAGGAAGTGCACATCATAGATCTAAATGATACAATGTATGAACCCTCAAATGAAGTCATGTCCATAAATCCTATTGATGATACCTTACCCAATAATTAATTAATTTTGATGCACCCGGACCTCATTGATTGGGATCAAACCGAACCAAATGACTTACTTTACTTCCCAAATGACCGAGCAACAAACCAATACCTCAATGTGGTTGAACCCTCTTTCACCAACAAACTCAATGCGGACATAATGACAACAGCAAGGGTCCAATCTCTTAGTCAAAAGAAAAAAATGAAAAAAATAAAAAAATGAGAAGTTCTATTGGTGAAAACCCAACTGTGGCACCATTAGAACCAAAAAAAATGAAAATAAAAGACGTTTCTTTTGGTGAAAACCCAACTATGGCACCAAAGGAAGAGAGATTGAATACTTTGCCTAAACATGAGGAAGAAAGGTCATCTATTCTTATAGAACCAACAGAAAAAGTTAACATTGGTATGGAAGTAGATCCAAAGTTCATACACTTGGCTACATCACTTACATCTCTTGAAAGAGAGGACTTTATCAAATTCTTCCAAGAACAACAAGTGAATTTTGCATGGTCATATGCCGACATGCCCAGACTGGATCCTAATTTCATAATGCACCATTTGAATGTTAGACCCGGAGTTAAACCTGTGAAGCAAAAACTAAGGAAAATGCACCCAGATGTGGCTCTTCTAGTCAAGGCAGAATTGAAAAAATTGTTAAAGGTGGGGTTCATAAAAACAATAGCATATGCTGATTGGATCTCTAACATTGTGCTAGTTACTAAGCATGATAAATCTATCTGTGTGTGTACGGATTTCAGAGATTTAAATCTTGCATGTCCCAAAGATGAATTCACATTGCCAAGAATAGATACCATAGTGGATCTGACAGCAGGTCACACAATGTACTCATTAATGGATGGATTTAGTGGCTACAATCAAATAAAGATTGCTCCCAAAGACCAAGAAAAGACAACATTTACTTGCCCTTGGGTACTTTTTGTTGGAATGTCATGCCCTTCGGTCTTAAAAATGCTGGAGCTACACATCAAAGGGCCATGACAACTATTTTCCATGACATGATGCACTCTTTCTTAGAAGATTATGTGGATGACATTCTAGCAAAGTCCCACAAAAGAGAAGAACATTTACAAATCCTAAGAAAAATATTCATTCGGTTAGAACAATTCAAAGTTAGATTAAACCCAAAGAAGTGTGCCTTTGGTGTCCAATCCGGCAAGCTATTGGGTTATATAGTGTCAGCAAAAGGAATTGAAGTTGATCCTGAAAAAGTACAAGCCATTCTAGAGATGGAGATTCCAAGAAACATTAGCCAAATGAGGTCACTACAAGGAAAGATTCAATCAATAAGGAGATTTATATCTCAATTAGCAGAAAAGTGTCACTCCTTCACCAGATTACTACACAAGGACACTACATTTATGTGGGATGAAGAATGTGATAGGCCTTCACTATTTTGAAGACTTATTTGTTAAACCCACCTATTCTTATGTCACCTATCAAGGGAAAAGAATTGTTGTTATACATATCAGCCACAGAAAGGTCTCTAGGCATATTGTTGGCACAAGAAGATGAGCAAGGAAAAGAAAGGGCAATCTACTATCTTAGTAGAACCTTAATAAAATATGAACTAAATTATTCATTCATGGAAAGAGAATGTCTAGCAGTGGTCTTTGCATCTCAAAAACTAAGACATTATATGTTGATGCATAAGATCAAATTAATTGCCAAGATTGATCCTCTCAAATACTTGCTAAGTAAAACTGCCTTAACAGGTAGAATAGCAAAATGGGTCATGATCCTAAGTGAATTCGACATTGAATATGTTGATAGAAGAGCAATTAAAGGACAAGTGATAGTAGATCACTTCGCTGATAACCTAATGGAGTCTACACAAACCATTCAAATTGAATTTCTAGATGCAGCAATTGTCAACATAGAAGCAAAGACATGGAAATTATATTTTGATGGATCTTATACACAAGGAGGTTCTGGAGCAGGTATATTATTAGTTACCCCTCAAGGGTACACCATTCCAAAGTCCTATAAACTCTTATTTCCATGCACCAATAACATAGTGGAATATGAGGCATTAGTCATTGGCATCAAAATGGCTTTGGAATGGAATATTGCAGAATTACAAGTGTATGGGGATTCCCAACTCATAATCAATCAGGTTAATAATGAATACAATACCAAAGATATAAAATTGATGAAATATTAAACCTTGATTGATGGATGGAAGAAGTACTTTTCTTTGATCACATTTGAATAGATTCCAAGAGAAAAGAATAGAGCAGCAGATGCCATGGCTACCTTGGATTCCTTATTACAAAAACCAGATCAAAATGAGAAGTATGAGTTCTTGGTGGAAGAGTTGATAAAATCAGCATTCAACCTTCTTGACACCCAAATTGTTTCTCTTTTACATGGACATGACTCTCCTTGGTATGGACCCATCTATACTTACCTTAAAGACCAAGTACTCCCCGTAGACCAAAATCATGCCCAAAAATGTAACTTCATATGCCAAGCCACCCATTACCTAATCCTTTCAGACACATTATATCGTAAGGGTCTTGATGGGATGTTACTTAGATGTTTAGAGGAAGAAGAGTCTAAGTTAGCTTTACGCGAGGTCCACGAAGGCATTTGCGGGTCACACTCAAGTGGTCTTAATCTAGCTAAGAAAATCCTTCGTTTAGGGTACTTTTGGACAACATTAGAAAAGGATGCTTGTCAATTTGTGAAGACATGCAGAAAATGTCAATATCATGGTAACATGATACATGCACTGGCTCAAGAACTACACCCATTCATTACACCATGGCCTTTTTATCAATGGGGTTTTGACTTGATTGGAATCATACATCCTCCATCTTCAAACAGACACAAGTATATCATCATAGCAATAGAATACTTCACCAAATGGGTGGAAGCAGTTCCATTAACAACAGTAACCGGCAAACAAATTTCAATGTTCATATTGAACCACATAATTTGCCGCTATGGTATTCCACATGCCATTATCACAGATAATGGGAAACAATTCAAAAATTAGGATATTGATGAACTTTGCATGACATTCCACATTACACATCATTTTTCATCCATTTATTATCCACAAGGCAATGGTCAAGCTGAAGCAACGAACAAAAATATCCTCAATATATTAAAAAGATCAGTTAACAAATCAGGAAGAGATTGGCACGTGCAAATAAATCCTACACTATGGGCTTACAGAACTAGTATCAGAACACCTATAGGACCCACCCCATTCTCTTTAGTCTATGGAGCCGAAGCAGTTCTACCATTAGAAGTTGAAATCCCATCTCTACGGGTTTCATTAAGAGGATTGATCACTGATGAGGATTATAGGGTTGCCAGACTGCAACAATTGGAATTGTTAGAGGAACACCAGACTCAAGCTTATGAGCATTTAAGAGTTTATCAAAATAGGATTTCATGGAATTACAACAAACACATCAAACCAAGAACTTTTCAAGTAGGAGACTTGGTATTAAGAGAAAATCCCAAAAATCAAGCTGAAAGCGAAAAGAAAGGAAAGTGGGAAGCTAATTGGATAGGCCCATTTGTGATAGTGTCATCCTTTGGAACTGGAACATATAAGTTATCAGATTGTAATGGTGAAGAGTTACAAGAACCCATAAATAGCATTCATTTGAAGAGGTTCTACACCTAAAGCAGATGAAAGAGTATACAGAGTATCAGATGAGAGAGCATCATAATTATTGTACATAGTTGAAAAGGGATCTTGAAAATACAAAAACATTTGAAAATGGAAAATCCAAAAACATTGGAAAGGAAGAAAGATCAAAAACAGTGGAAAATTGAGCATGAAGAAAGCAAAAACATTTGAAAAACTATCTCTTGGTGAAAACCTAGCAATACGCACCAAGGTGATAAGGAAAAATACAAAAAAATGAAAAAAATGAAAAATACAAAAAAAAAATGAAAAAGAAAAAAGTGCCTTGGTGAAAACCTAGCAATAGGCGCCTCGGTAGCAAAAAAAAAAAGAAAAAAAGCACCCAAAGGTGAAAACTTGGCAACAAGCACTTTTGGTTTCCTTAAGTCATTTCTTTCCTAGTCACATGTGTACATAATGCATCTTATCATCCCATTTGTCCAAACCTTCATTGCATCTGTCATTTGTAGATAGTCATAATAACATTTTTAGCATCATCCTTTGCATTGCCCAAAGTTGTCAAAACTGATACATCAAACACTTGGGGGCAGCACAAAATAGATCGGAAAGTGGGTACCTCAAAAAGGATTCAAACGAGCAACATTCAGTCACAAGCAGAAAGGGATCAACATTTTTAGAAGAGAGATCAGATTTTTGTAAACCTTTGATTGATATCATTGTTTACTAACCAAGAAGTTGATTACCACAACAAATCCTTGAGCCTAAATTGACTTATTATTCAGGATTAAAAATCAAACATCATTCCATGATCAAAACACTTGGAAATATTATTTGAAGATTAGAAAACAATGCAAAACACCTAGATAGATTCTTTTGAAAAGTTGGTTAAAAATTTGTTTACTTACATTAATTCAATTTGTATCAAGTCTTTTTAGCTAATCAATGATGTTTTGACTAGATTGGCAATGATGGAGACATGATATTTTTCTTGACTATGAAGTGAATGTTTGGAGGAAGATTCATTGCCTTATGAGAATTCATCTAAAGACATGGTCATCAAAGAACCATCGAGGATTATCTTATAAAACAATGAGTTAACTTTTGTTTGTTTACGCAACTGAATACCTTGGATATTTAGATTCTTCATATCTAAATGCCAAAATCCACTTGCAACATAGAATCCAACAAAATCAGTATTCGTACTCTCATGATTGTTTGTAATAAGTGATAGTCGTATCAAAGAGACTGATGGGAAAGCAAAATGGAGGTTACCATATGAGAAATAAAAAGCAATATTCATATCATCATGTCAGTGGGTAGTGGTGATTGTATTGACTTTCTGGTCCCAAGTTCTCAATGATGAAAATATATCCTCAAGGCATTTCTTTGCTAAAAACTAGTGACACTTAGGTTAAAATGCATTCATAGAAAAGATAATTGCATTCATAGAAAGGTTAAAATGCATTCTCATGTTAGAATAATTGCACATGCATTTTTTTCCAAGGGCTTCATTTCACATCAAAAAAGGGGGTACATATCATCAACAAGGTCAAATCAGCAAGGACAACATCAACTCACTATCATCTTTCTACAATAAAAACATGAGATTATACTTTTTGCATTCATTCCATACCATTAATCATTACATAGATATACCATCGAGGAAAAGAAGGAAATAACCATTTACATGTGCATACATCTAGACAGAGATACAGATTGCATACATGAGAAAATAACAAAAACAAAAAAATTGCACCCATACATGAAGAAAGAAATGCATCCATCTATCTATATCATACATAAGATACATTGCATCCATAGACACATCCATCCAAAACAAATGCATTAGATAAACACATATAGTAGCATCTAAAGGTAATCTCATATATCATCAAGTAAAATAGGAAAGATCATAAATGTCCTCATATCACATGTCTACTCAAAACTCAATGCATCAAGTATAACAATGATATCATAAATCAACTCTATAATCACCCATCAATAGGGGCATCAATGTCAAACAAGTATCAAAGTACAACTGGAAGGGTAACACCAAGGTCACAAGAATATGGTACAACATCAAGTATCTCAACATCAATAGACAACTGATCAATAAGAGTACTCATAGCTCAACTCTCATCACCACTGGGAGGAGGTCCTGGAGGAGGCTGTGATGGAGGCTGCTGAGGTGGCTGAAGAGGCATCTGACCAACCATAGCAACAAGGAGAGGAACCAATGGAGCCAGACCTGACACTAACTGCTGAATCATCGAAGACATCTGTGATACCTCTGTCTGTAATGCTCCCACATCTGCTCGCAGCTAGATAGTACTAGAACTCTCACCAACCTCATAGGTACTCTAAGGATCACGTGTATCTATAGGAGCCTTCCCCTAATCATGGGAAGAAGCTACTGGCATCTATTGTGCACTTGTATCCTGACCATCCATGGTAGCCTATGGTAATCCCACTTTCGTATCTTGTCCTAACACTGAATCCTACCTAGCAGCCCTCTCATGGTCCTGATGATTTTCCCTCTATCTCTGTACTACTACAAGAGGAGGAGAAGGAGGAGGAGGTGGTTCCTGTATATGTATATCTCTCACTCATCCTCTAAGTCTAACCACCACCCTACCTCATGGTCTACCTCTGCGTCTCCTCCCACCACCATCACCATCATCATCATCTCTCCTAGGCACTGGCTCTGTAGGGTCTGTAAATCGAGGCATAGGATGATCCATCAACCAATCTAGATACTCTTGAGTAACCCCAGCATCTCTAATATGTAATCTCATATCCTAGTCCATGAAACCAAGCTGCGATATCTGCTCAATAGCATCATCATATGAAGGCATGTGTCCCCAAGTAGCCCTCTCTACACTAGAATGAGCATACACTGTAGATCCTTGAGGCATAGGCTGAATCCGCCCAAACTGCCGTAGCACCCTACCTACCAAAAATCTCTCAAGGATAGAATCGATCCTACCGATCATCCATCAAGGAGTAAACATGTACGGTAACTCTAAGCCATCCTCTCTCCAATCCTCAACATCGACATATGGTCTCCAATAGACCTCATCCATATCATCAATCTGTCGTCGCCAATACTCCAAATGTCCCAAGTGATGCTGTGTCACCATCCTAGTGTAATGCCATGCAAAAGGATACCCTAAAGGTCAGTCTTGCTCTGATATCAGACGACTAACTAGTAAATGCTCCCATATCCAAAGCTGCAAAATGTGAATTGTAGCAGATAAAGCAGCTGATCTCCTATAAACTACCTCATGCAGATCATGGTATAGCTGTGCAAGCACACAAGATCCCCAATCAAATCATCAAGGCTGATGAAGCAAGTCCTCGATAATCCTGCCCCAACCCACTAAAAACCCACGACCCCAACGATTAGGCAGTAACATGCCACCAATAATAGCACCTAACATCACTGGTAGAATAGGAAATGAAGCAAACTAAGCCCATATGATGCAATCATCACCAATAGTATGATCTCTGAATACTCGATGACAATAGGTCCCATCATATGCTCCATCATAATATACTATCTCCCCATGTGTCAGGATCCGTAGCAACCTATACACATCCTCAAGAGTGATGGTCATCTCTCCCTATGGCAGCCAGAAGGTGTTTGTCTCAGAGTGCCAATGCTTTGCGACAGTGGTAATCAAACCTCAGTTCATCTAGAATTGAGGAAGCTCTAATACACACAACAAACCATAATGCCTGATCAATCACCTCTTAGCATCAGTCAACTGATCTCTAAGCTCCATCACCCAATGTGGCATGGTCTGGAGGTACAGAATAGGGACATCCTCCTGTTTAATCAAAACAATGGAATCACATGAGTAACCTAATGTCAGGAAATCAAACAATCAATCAAAGTCATCAATTTAAATATACCTATCAGACCTACCAATCCTAACTCTAAGCATTGAGGAAGGATGATCCTAGTTTTATGTCTCTAAGCATTTGAGAATAAAATGAATGGACGATTAGACCCATGACCTATCATTCGTGATGAAGATTGATTTACCTTATCCTTCGATATCATAGTTACCAATGTCCTAATTCATTGTTGAAATCAAACAAGGGGAACACCCTAACTAAACATTTGATCAAATTCATTGAAGTGATCGATATCAATTAGGTTGATGCAATTGAGCAATCAGACATCATAACAAAGTCTCAAGCAACGAAATTTTTTTTCACTTACGTGACTTTTCATTTAGGCATAATTTCTTTTACCAGGGGTGACATCTAATTCATCATACGCGTGATTTTAATCATCCGCATGACTTCATTTGATAGACGCGATATAAGATTTACCCAAGGTGACATTTTATTATCTAGGGATTTTTACGCAATAAATAATTAAAATGTTTGAGCCCTAAGCGATACCTAATTTTCCGCACGCGATAAAAGATTTTCTATAGGCGTAAACATAGCAATGGAAGGTGATACTAAATTTTCAAGAAGCGACATTTTATTTTTTCAGGCGTAACTAAATTGCACGGAGGTGACATTTCTTTTCATAAACATAGAATTAAAATTTTAAAACGCATTAAATGAAGTCATAAATGCAGTTCTAGAAATAGGAGGAAAATTTGAATGACATACCAAAGGACCATAGTTCGCTCTCCGACCGAACCGGCGTGCTCTCTCAAACCGATGCTCGCGATGTGGGATCACCATCATGTAAAAAGGGCTCAAATTAGAGCTAAAAGTCTCAAAAGGGAAAGGTGAAAATGAATAGTAAAATGAGGGGTTTTACCCTATTTAAGGTCAAATTGGCCCTAATAAACACTTAAAAATGCACTTTGGACCTATTATATGACATCTTCATTAGTCGGGGCATAAATCAAACTTGCCTATTTCTTTATAACGGTATCAAAAATCAAAACATATTCCAATCAATCAAAATCTTTCAAATCAAGGACTCAATATGTTTTATTTTTGAGGGGGCATTAGAGTATCAAATTGGCATCACATCAAAAACATTTATCAGTGGGGCATATCATATCAAGTTATCATATAATATCAATTTCATATCAGGAGGCAAATCAGTATCAGATCAGTTTACCATATCATATCAAACCTATCAACATATTAGAAATCAGTGAACCCAAGACCTATCATCAAACCAGGACCCATATCATATCAGAGGCATCAGAATCATATCAGCACCATCATCATTATCAGGAAGTACATCAATCAGAACGATCAGAGGTATATCAGAACCAGGACCTGAATCAGATCATCATACTAAGGGAATCTTTGAATCGGTGTTCTTCACACATTGATCCAAAGAGGGGCATTTGTAGACACGAAAAATTGGCAAAAGGCTTAAATCAATCAAAAGGTGCAATCAAATCATCAAATAGCATGAAAAATCAATAAATGGAACAAAGGCAATTCAAATCAAAGGAAAATTCAATTAAATGATTAAATGATTAAATAAAGCTTGAAAAGGGGAAAAACACTACGAAATTGATTAAATTCAATTAATGACATAGTTGTTGAAAGAAAAAATCAAAATGAACATCTTACCCTTCATGGCTAAATTTAATTACTTTAATTAATTAATAAATACTAATTTCCCTCAACAAAGCAAAAAGGAGACAAAATGGACACAAATCACTCACTTTTGTTGAAATGGTCCAGCCTTTTGAAACCATTTAAATGATTGTCCCCCCATTTATGGACAAAGCAAAGCCAATTGACCTTACCCAAGCATAACCATGGTTATCTCACTCTACCCCCTACCCTTGGGAAAATCTTATATATTGAAGGCATTTAGAATCATAATTCATCCACTCCATATCTTTGAATTGCAGCAGAGCTCTTGCAATTTGCATCCACATCACTCACTTATCATTTTTCATTGCTAATTAGCTTAAATTGCTTTGATCATAGTAGATTGTTCATCAAATAGAGCTAGAATTTGATAGAATAGATCTAAATTTGCATATCATATAGCTTAATTCTCATCTTTAGAGTGTCACTAGTGAGGATCATAGCTAAGAGCCTCATTTACCACTTTATTTTAGAGATCTATGAGATATTTAGATTAATTGTGCATTATTTAGATTAGTTTTCTTTGAATAGTGTAATTGTCTTTTAAATCTTGTTATTTCATGAAGGTGTAAATCACTCACACACACAAATATCTTTCCTCTAAATGATATAATCAATTCATCCTATTAGAACCACCTTGAAATCATATTAGAGAAATCATAACAAATTCTAGTAACAATTCAGTCGGCTCTACTAAGCACGCAACATATTCTGGGACATGTCTAATAAGATAATTGTAGACGCACACTACACAATGTCAGCTCTACCAAAATAACTAGACCTTTCTCCTCAAGCTGAATTACTTCATCCACTCTTAATCAAACATCACTAACTCTTCTCTAAGCTTAAATTCAAGGGTGCATATCGAAATGATAGGCGCAACTCCAGAACCAATATACTCTATGTCAGCTCTTCTAAAAAAACATAGGAAACTACTACTGGTGAATAGCGACTGCATATCTTCACTTCTACTAATCATCAGACTCTCCGTCCGTGCATGTAACATCACTGATATGTCTTCATCATATATCCAAGCACACAAGGTTCCATGATAACTATATGGACAACCACACACAGAACACTTCCTATTAATCTGTTAGGAACACTGCTAACACAAGCTACTATATAACTATCTGTACTAACAGTTAACATCTATTCCCATGATATCATACTAATATCATGTCCATGCTACATATACTAAAATCTTACTACATAAGTCTTCCACACATGCTACTTTCCATATGTTTTCATGAATGACAAACATACAGTCAGTACTATCCTACTAGCAAATCTCCAACAATCTCCCCCTTTGGCATTGATGGCAACGTATGGAATGAAAAAATCCACCAATCCAAATGAACATTTCTTTTATAAAATTCTCCATTTCCTCTTCAAAAATCCCCCAAATATGAGTCCTCCATCTACTACAATATTTTTCAACATTCTCCATTTCCTCAACTGAACTGTTGTCATAACTGAATACTACTCCCCCTTAGTATATTACTCCTCCTTTTTACTTATGTTTTTTATGACTATATATTACTCCCCCTTTGACATCAATGGAAAAGGGTCACAATCAATTTAAGCACTAGTACTACTCTAGAAGTAGAGTATTCAACCATCCATCAGTCCTTGAGGACTGATGCTTTTCCTTCTTTCTTCTAAGCAGAATCAGGGAAGGGAATTACTCCCAACTTCTCCCTGAGATACTCAAAAGTATCCTTTGGAAAGGGCTTTGTGAATATGTCTACCAACTGATCTTTAGTACTCACATAGTCTAGCTTGACTTCTTTCTCTACCACTTTCTCTCTTGGAAAATGATACTTGATCTCAATGTGCTTTTTCTTTGCATGCATCATAGGGTTCTTCGACATATTGAGAGTGCTAGTGTTATCACAGTGAATAATAATAGGATAATCAATTTGAATACCAAAATCTTTTATCATCTATTTGATCCAAATAATTGTAGAACAATTCAAGGTTGCTGCAACATACTCTACTTCTGCTATTGACTGAGAAATACAATTATTTTTCTTGCTTGTCCAAGTGACAAGTCTATCACCAAGAAACACTACTCCACCTGATGTACTCTTTTTGTCATCAAGGCAACCTGCCCAATCTACATCAGTGTACACATGAAGCTCAACATTTTCTAAATTAGGATACCATAAACCATAGTCTATAGTTCCTTGGAAATATTTGAATATCCTTTTTACTGCCATGAGGTGACTTTGTTTAGGCTCTACTGCAAATATTCCAACTATGTCAATTGCATTTGAAATATTAGGTCTAGTTTGAGTAAGATAAATAAGTTTGTCAATCATAGACTTGTACAATGTTATATCTACTACTATTGAGTCATCTTCTTTTGTAAGGTTTCATCTAGTTATTATAGGTGTCCCTACTAGCTTGCAATCATCCATCTTGAATTTATTTAATATCTATTTCACATACTTGGACTGATTAATGAAAATACCTTTCTCTATCTACTGTACATTCAATCCCAAAAAGTATTTGATAGGTCCAGTCATACTCATCTCAAATTCATTTTACATCTTAAAAAATTCAGCAATAAGTTTGTCATTACCTCCAAAGATAATGTCATCAACAAATATAGCTACAAATATTAAACCTTCATATATATCTCTTATGAATAGATTACAGTCTGCTGCTCCTTTCTTGAATCCAATCTTTGTTAGATATACATCTAGTCTCTCATACCATGCTCTAGGGGCTTGCTTAAGTCCATAGAGGGCCTTCTTCAATCTGCATACCATATTAGGTCTATCTGATAAGGTGAATCCTTCTGGTTGCTCAATGTATACTTCTTCTTTCTAATCTCCATTCAGGAATGCTGACTTGCCATCCATTTGATAAACTTTGAAGTTTTTGACTATAACATAAGCTAGAAATAACTTAATAGCTTCTAATCTTCTCACAGGTGTAAATGTGTCTGAATAATCAATGCATTCTCTTTGTGCATATCCCTTACATACTAACCTTTCTTTATTTCTTACTACTATACCATATTCATGTAAGGAATAGTCCCAAGAGATAACTGAGAGGGGGGGGGGGCGGTGAATTAGTTATCTACATGATTCAATTCTTTATCAAATTAAGTATACTTAAACATAAAGAATAAAAACAATGAAAGAATAGAAGAACACAGCACCAATATTTTGGTTACAGGGAAACCCAAATAGGTAAAACCCTGGTGGGAATTGACACCCACTAATATTTTATACTAGAGTATTATGATCCTTGTTAGAAGATCCTTAAACTGATTAGGAGTTTCTTTACAATATATTTAGTATAGTAGACCTAGTCAAGGGTCAAACCCTGTTAAGAGTCTTTTACAATTGTCCCTGTTAGGGGAGAGGACACATGGTTTGAGAGCACATTGCTCAAAGGGGTGAAGGCTACAACCTTTTGAATAATAGATACACACTATATCTGGATCTTGGTGTACTACGCTTTGACCTGCTATCTAGATTAGTTCTAATGTATAGAAAAAGTACTTTACTTTGTCACATAGACCTTCTTCTAATGGCTCAACACTTCACACACTCTACTCTACTCTGCTTAATCAACTATGAACCACACTTCAACAATCATAAATGACTGCCTATAAATATCTTTCCTCTAAATGATATAATCAAGTTGGCCTATTAGAGCCACCTTGAAATCATATTTTAGAAACCACAACAAACTCTAATAAACATTCTGTCAGCTCTACTATGCACGCAACACATTCTGGGACCTGTCTAATAGGATAATTGTAGACACACGCTACACACTATCGGCTCTACCAAAAAAACTAGATCTTTCTCCTCAAGCTGAATTAATTCATGCACTCTTAAATAAACATTAATAACTCTCTTCTAAGCTTAAATACAAAGGTGTATACCCACAGGATAGGGACAACTACAAAACCAATAAAATCTCTATCGGCTCTTCTGAACAAACACAGGAAACTGCTGTTGGCAAATAGCAACTGCATAACTTCACTTCTACTCATTAAAAGACTATGCATCCATGACTAAAACATCACTAACATGTCTTCAACATATATTCAAGCATGCAAGGCTCCATGGCAACTGTACAGACAACCAAACATAGAACACTACCTATAACTCTATTAGGAACACTACTGACACAAGCTGCTATATAACTGTCTATACTAATAGTTAACCTCTACACTCATGATATCATGTTGATATCATTTCCATGCTTCATATACTAAAAGCTTACTACATAAGACTTCTAGCCATGCTACTTTCCATATGTTGTCATCAATGACAAACATACAGTCAGTTCTGGCCTGTTGGCAAATCTCCAACAATCTCCCCCTTTGGCATTGATGGCAACATGTGGAATGAAAAACCACCACCAACCCAAATGAACATTTCTTTTATAACATTGTCCATTTCCTCTTCAAAAATCCCCCAAAGATGAATCCTCCATCTACTGCAATATTTTCTAATATTCTCCATTTCCTCAACTATACTACTGTCAAATCTGAATGTTGCTCCCCCTTAGTATATTACTCCCCATTTTAATTTTTTTTTTCATGAATCTATATATTACTCCCCCTTTGACATCAATCGCAAAGGGCACCATTCATTTTAAGCATCGATACTACTCTTGAGGTAGAGTAGTCAACCTTCCATCAGTCCTAAGGACTGATGCCTTTCCTCATTTCTTCTAAGCAGAATCAGAGAAGGGAATGACTCCCGACTTCTCCCTGAGATACTCAAAAGTATCCTTAGGAAAGGGCTTCGTGAATATATCTACCAACTGATCTTTAGTACTCACATAGTCCAACTTGACTTCTTTCTCTACCACTTTCTCTCTTAGGAAGTGATACTTGATCTCAATGTGCTTTATCTTTGCATGCATCATAGGGTTCTTTGTCATATTGATAGTGCTAGTGTTATCACAGTGAATAAGAATAGGATAATCAATCTAAATTCCAAAATCCTTTATCATCTGCTTGATCCAAACAATTGTAGAATAATTTAAGGCTACTGCAACATACTTCACTTATGCTGTTGACTAAGAAATCCAATTTTGTTTCTTGCTTGTCCAAGTGACAAGTCTATTACCTAGAAACACTGCTCCACTTGAAGTACTCTTTCTGTCATCAACACATCCTACCCAATCTACATTAGTGTACACATGAAGCTCAACATTTTCTAAATTAGGATACCATAGACCATAATCTATAGTGCCCTGCAAGTATTTGAATATTCTCTCTACTACCATGAGCTGACTTTGTTTAGGTTCTGCTGCAAATCTTCCAACTATGCCAACTGCATTTGAAATATCAGGTCTAGTCTGAGTAAGATATATTTGTTTACCAATCATAGATTTATAAAATGTTATATCTACTGCTGGTGAGTCATCTTCTTTTGTAAGCTTGTATCTAGTGATCATAGGGGTTCCTACTAGCTTGCAATTGTCCATCTTGAATTTCTTTAGTATCTCTTTCACATATTTTGACTGATTAATAAAAATTCCTTTTTCTATCTACTGCACATTTAGTCCCAAAAAGTATTTGATAGGACCAATCATACTCATCTCAAATTCATTCTTCATCTCTTTGGTAAATTCTACACTTAGTTTGTCATTACCTCCAAATATAATGTCATCAAAAAATATAGCTACAAGTAGTAAACCTGCATATGTCTCTCTAATGAATAGATTACAATTTTTTTCTCCTTTCTTGAATCCAATCTTGGTTAGATATCCATCTAGTCTTTCATACCATGTTCTAGGGGCTTGCTTATGTCCATAGAGGGCCTTCTTCAATTCACATACCATATCAAGTCTATCTAATAAGGTGAATCATTCTGACTACTCAATGTATACTTCTTCTTTCAAATCTCCATTTAGGAATGCTGACTTGACATCCATTTGATAAAATTTAAAGTTTTTTACTATAGCATAAGCTAGAAATAACTTAGTAGCTTCCAATCTACTCATAGGTGCAAATGTGTTTGAATAATCGATGCCTTCTCTTTGTGCATACCCTTTACATACTAACCTTGCTTTGTTTCTTACTACTATACCATCTTCATTCATCTTCTTTCTGAATATCCACTTTGTTCCAATCACATTCTTATCACTAGGTCTTGGGATCAGTTCCCAAGTGTCATTCTTAACAATCTGATCAAGTTCTTCTTTCATAGCATCATGCCAATCTCAATCATTACATGCATCTTCAACACTTAAAGGTTAAATCTAAGATAGCAAACATACCGCTTCACTACTACCTGAGTTCTTTGCTTGTGACCTTGTTAAGACTTTGCCACTCTGATCTCCAATGATGTCTATCTTGGAATGATTTCTAGATGTAAACTTTGGAACTTTAGGTGATGCTGACTTATCGGCCTTAGGAGTTTCTTCTTCACTTGTCTCAGGGTCATTGAATAACACATCAATACTGTCAAACATTTCTTCAATAACTGTCTCACTAGTGGAGGGTCTAGGTTCTTCTTCAATCATGGGTGAGTAATCATGATATCTTTCTTGAATCATAAAATTTTCATCAATCTTCACATGATCACTTTCAATGATCTTTTTCAATCTTAAATTGAAACATCTATAAGCTTTAATTTTAGTAGAGTAATAGAGAAAAATACCTTCATCACTTCTTGCATCAAACTTGCCTACTGCTTCATCCCTCTTGATGTAGCACTTGCTTCCAAAGATTCTGAAGTATTTTACTATGGGAACATGACCAAACCATAGCTCATATGGTGTTTTGTCAGCTCCTAGACTTAATTGAATTCTATTAATGGTGTAGACTATTGTATTGACCGCATCTCTCCAATAGGTGTGTGCAACTTTTCCTTCTATCATGATGGTGCATGCTGTATCAAGGATGATCCTATTCCTTCTTTCTATAATTCCATTCTACCGAGGGGTTCTAGGTGCACTTAACTATCTTTTTATGCCATGTTCTTCATAGTAATCATAGAATCTGTCAGAGGTGAATTCTCCTCCTCTATCTGATCTCAAACATTTTATCTTTAGTCCAAATTCATTCTCAACCTTAGCTTTGAATATTTTGAACTTCTCAAATGCTTCTCACTTATCTTTCAAGAATGCAACCCACATCATTCTAGTATAATCATGAACAAAAAAAATGAAATACCTTTCACCAGAGTATGATCTTGTTTGAGTTGGACCACATAAGTCTATATGAATCAGATCCAACTTGTTCTCTACTAAATTTTGCTTGCTCCTAAATGAATTTCTCACATGCTTTCCCATCACTTATTCCTTGCATATAGTATCAACTAGTTTTTCTATGCTAGGTAGATCTCTTAGTGCCTTTACATTTCTTATCTTAGCTATGTTATCAAAATTGATATGACAGTCTTTTATGCCACAACCAACTGTCATCAACTTTAGCAACAAAACAACTTGCTTCTGAATTGAGTTGAAAAACATTACCTCTTGTCTTTGAGCCCGATGCAATCATAACACCATCTTTTTTGTTAATGATGAATTTATCATATTTGAACTCCATCTGATAGCCTTTTCTAAGTAACTATCCAACACTGAGAAGGTTATGTTTCAAACCATCAATATAAAGAACATCATCAGTTCTATTCTTTCCATCCAAGGTGATGTCTCCTCTACCAACTATTGGTTTAGGAGTGTTTTCTCGAAATCTAACCATGCCACCATTTTATTTTTCCAAATGAACAAACCTACCTTTATCACTTGGCATGTAGCATGAACAACCACTGTCTATGAACCAGTCTATCCTTATGTCATCTTGTGAAATCAATGCTAGCTCTTATTCCTTTTTATCATCTTTATGACTTGTCTTATTATTCATTTTGTCTATAATAGAAATGAATCCAATTTCTTCTTCACCAGATTCTTCATCTAAAACTCCATCTCCAGCATAGTATCATTCATTAGAATACTTAGACTTGTAATCCTTTTTGAACTTTCTAGCTCTAGTAGGACACTTAGATGCAAAGTGATTGATCTTATTACATGAAAAGCACTTAAATGGTAATTGATCTTCATATTTTCCTTTTCCTTTCTTTTCTCTTTTGGAAATCATAGAAATGAAATCATCTAGTTTTTTCTCTTCATCATCATCATCAAAATTACCAAAAGTGTTTGTAGATTTCTTATCATGAACTGTTGCTTTGAAGGCTATTTCACTCTTTGGTTATGTCTTTAATCTTGAAATTCCAAAAGCTGAGATTTTGTTGATCAAAGTCTCTCTCTTGAAATTAGATGTAAGTTGCATGGTCTCATCAAGGATGTTGATCTTTCTTTCATATTAAGGAGTGAGAGTAGTCATTAACTTGTCCATAATGTCCTCCTCTGAAATCTCTCCACCATTGTTTCTGATTCCAGCAACTACTTCATTTATCCTTTGATTGTAAGCTCTGATGTTTTATTTAGGCAGCATCTCTAACGCATTGTATCTTTTCTTCCATGTCTTTCTATGTGCATCCTTTTCTTTTTTGTCTCCTTCAAATATGTCTTCAAGGTGCTTCCATATTTTGTGGGTTGTAGCCACCTTCTTTATTTCTGAAAATTCACCATCAGATAAGGCACTGATAAGGGCTTCTTTAGTAATACCATTCTGATGAAACAATTCCTTTTTCCTATTAGTAGCATCTTCTTGTACAAGTTATTCTAGGGTAGGTATCTTGGATGCTTTGATAGTCACATCAAAAACTTCAAAACCAATGCACCACAAATGGGTCACCATCTTGTTCTTTCAATCAAGATAATTCTCTCCATTGAACTTAGGACTTTCTTTCCTGAAGTACGCCATATGATCAACCTCAAGTTGTTAAACTTTCTCTCTGAGGCACTTGGATCTGATACCAATTGTTAGGAATAGTCCCAAGAGATAACTAATAGGGGGGGGTGAATCATCTATCTACAAGATTCAATTCTTTATCCAATTAAGTATACTTAAACATAAAACATAAACACAATGAAAGAACACAAGATCAAAACACCAATATTTTGGTTATGGGGAAACCAAAATAGATAAAACCCCAGTGGGAATTGAAACCCACTAATATTCTATACTAGAGTATTATGATCCTTGTTAGATGATCCTTAACCCTGTTAGGAGTTTCTTTACAATATATTTAGTAAAGTAGACCTAGTCAAGGGTCAGACCCTGTTAGGAGTCTTTTACAATTGTCCTTGTTAGGGGAGAGGATGCACTGTTCGAGAGCACACTACTCAAAGGGGTGAAGGCTAAAACCTTCTGAATAATAGATACACACTATATCTTGATCTTGGTGAACTATGCTTTGACCTGTTGTCTAGATCAGTTCCAATGTATAACACAAGTACTTTACTTGGTCACATAGACCTTCTTCTAATGGCTCAACACTTCGCACACTCTGCTCTACTCTACTTAATCAACTATGAACCACACTTCAACAATAAAAAATGACTATGTATAAATATCTTTCCTCTAAATGATATAATCAAGTCGGCTTGTTAGAACCACCTTGAAATCATATTAGAGAAACTACAACAAACTCTAATAAACATTTTGTCGGCTCTACCAAAATAACTAGAACTTTCTCCTCAAGTTTAATTACTTCATACACTCTTAACCAAACATTAATGACTCTCCTCTAAGCTTAAATCCAAGGGTGCATACCCAGAGGATAGGTGCAACTATAGAACTAATAAAATCTCTATCGGCTCTTCTAAACAAACATAGGAAACTACTGCTGGTGAATAGAGACTACATAACTTCACTTCTACTCATTAACAGACTATGTGTCCATGATTGAAACATCACTAACATGTCTTCAACATATATCCAAGCGTGCAAGGCTCCATGGAAACTGTACAGACAAACAAACATAGAACACTGCCTGTAACTCTGTCATGAACACTGCTGACACAAGATGCTATATAACTATCTATACTAATAGTTAATCTCTGCACCCATGATACCATGCTGATATCATGTCCATTCTTCATATACTAAAATTTTACTTCATAAAACTTTCACACACGCTACTTTCCATATGTTTTCATTAATGACAAACATACAGTCAGCATTGGCCTACTAGCAAATCTCCAACACTTCATTCATCTTGTTCCTAAATATCCACTTTGTTCCAATGACATTCTTATCACTAGGTCTTGGGACTAGTTCCCAAGTGTCATTCTTAATAATATGATCAATTTCTTCTTTCATTACATCATGCCAATATGAATCATTACAAGTATCTTCAACACTTAAAGGTTCAATCTGAGTTAGTAAACATATCACTTCACTATTGGCTGAGTTCTTTTCTTGTGATCTTGTTAAGACTTTGTCACTCTAATCACCAATGATGTCTTTCTTGGAATGGTTTCTAAATGTAAACTTTGGAACCTTATGTGATGTTGACTCATTAGCCTTAGGAGTATCTTCTTCACTTGTCTTAGGGTCATTGAATAACACATCAATACTATCAAATATTTATTCAATAACTATCTCACTAGTGGAGGGTCTGGGTTCTTCTTCAATCATGGGTGAGTAATCATGATATCTTTCTTGAACCATAAAATTTTCATGAATCTTAACATTAGCACTTTCAATGATCTTTTTCAATCTTAAATTGAAACATCTATAAGCTTTACTTTTAGTAGAGTAACCAAGGAAAATACCTTCATCACTTCTTGCATCAAACTTTCCTATTGCTTCATCCCTCTTGATGTAGCACTTGCTTCCAAAGATTCTAAAGTATTTTATTGTGGGAACATTACCAAACCATAGCTCATATAGTGTTTTTTCAGTGCCAGGCCTTAATTGAATTCTATTGATGGTGTAGACTGTTGTATTGACCGCATCTCTCCAATAGGTGTGTGCAACTTTTTTTTCAATCATGATGGTGCACACTATATCAAGGATGATCCTATTCCTTCTCTCTATAATTCCATTCTACTGAGGGGTTCTAGGTTCACTTAACTATCTCTTTATGCCATGTTATTCACAATACTCATAGAATCTATCAGAGGTGAATTCTCCTCCTCTATCTGATCTCAAACATTTTATCTTTAGTCCAAATTCATTCTCAACCTTAGCTTTGAATATTTTGAACTTCTCAAATGCTTCTGACTTATCTTTCAAGAATGCAACCCACATCATCCTAGTATAGTCATCAACAAACAAAATGAAATACCTTTCACCATAGTATGATCTTGTTTTAGTTGGATCACATAGGTCAATATGAATCAAATCCAACTTGTTCTCTGCTAAATTGTGCTTTCTCCTGAATGAATTTCTCACATGCTTTCCCATCACACATTCCCTACATATAGTATCAACTAGCTTTGCTATGCTAGGTAGATCTCTTAGTGCCTTTACATTGCATATATTTACTATGTTATCAAAATTTATGACATAGTCTTTTATGCCACAACCAACTATCATCAACTTTAGCAACAAAACAACTTGCTTCTGAATTGAGTTGGAAAAAATTCCCTCTAGTCTTTGAGCCTGATGCAATCATAACACCATCTTTGTTGTTAATGATGAATTTGTCATCTTTGAACTCCAACTAATAATATTTTCCAAGTAATTGTCCAACACTAAGAAGGTTATGTTTCAAACTATCTACATAGAGAACATCATCAGTACTATTCTTTCTGTCCAAGGTGATGGCTCCTCTACCAACTATGGGTTTAGGAGTGTTATCACCAAATCTAACCATGCCACCATTGTATTTGTCCAAATGAACAAATCTTCCTTTATCACCTATCATGTGATGTGAACAACCACAATCTATAATCTAGTTTGTCCTTATATCAGATTGTGAAATCAATGCTAGCTCTTGATTCTCTTTCTTATCTTCATGATCTATTTTATTGTTCATTTTCTCTATGATAGCAATAAATCCAATTTCTTCTTTAGCTAAATCATCATCTAAAACTCCATCTCTTGCATAGTAACATTCCTTAGAGAATTTAGGCTTGTAGTCATTTTTGAACTTTCTATCTCTTAAGGGACATTTAGATACAAAGTGACCAATCTTATTACATGAAAAGCATTTAAATGGAAATTGACCTTCATATTTTCATTTTCCTTTCTTTTCTCTTTTTAAAATCATAGAAATGAAATCATCTAGTTTTTTATCTTCATCATCATCATCAAAATTACCAAAAGTGTTTGTAGATTTCTTATCATGGACTGTTGCTTTGAAGGCTGTCTCACTTTTAGGTTCTATCTTCAATCTTGAAATCTCAAAGGCTGAGATTTTTCTGATCAAGGTCTCTCTCTTGAAATTTGATGTAAGTTCCATGGTCTCATCAAGGATTTTGATCTTGTTTTCATATTTAGGAGTGAGAGTAGTCATCAATTTGTCCATGATGTCTTCTTTTGAGATCTCTCCACCATTGTTCTTGATTCCAACAACTGCTTCATTGATCCTTTGATTGTAAGCTTTGATGTTTTCTTTAGCAAGAATCTCTAATGCATTGTATGTTTTCTTCCATGTCTTTATGTGCACATCCTTTGCTTGTTTTTCTCCTTCAAATATGTCTTCTAGGTACTTCCATATTTTGTGGGCTGTATCTACCTTCTTTATTTTTGAAAACTCACTATCAAATAGGGCATTGATAAGAGCTTCTTTGGCTATTGCATTTTGATGAAATAATTCCTTTTTCTTATCAGTAGCATCATCCTTTGCAAGGTCTTCTAAAGTAGCAATCTTGATTGCTTTGATAGTTACATCAAAAACTTCAAAAGCAATGCATTGCAAATGAGTCACCATCTTGTTCTTCCAATCAAGATAATTCTCTCCATCAAACTTAGGACTTTCTTTTCTCAAGAATGTCATCTCATCAAAATCAAGCTATTAAAATTTCTCTCTAAGGCACTTGGCTCTGATACCAATTGTTAGGAATAGTCCCAAGGGATAACTGAGGGGGGGTTGGGGGGGTGAATCAGTTATCTACTAGTTTCAATTCTTTGTCCAATTAAGTGTACTTAAAAATAAATCATAAACACAATGAAAGAACACTTGAACAAAACACCAATATTTTGGTTATGGGGAAACCCAAATAGGTAAAAATCCCAGTGGGAATTGACACCCACTAATATTATGCACTAGTGTATTATGATCCTTGTTAGAAGATCCTAAACCTTGTTAGGAGTTTCTTTACAATATATTTAGTATAGTAGACCTAGTCAAGGGTTGAACCCTGTTAGGATTTTTTTACAATAGTCCCTGTTAGGGGAGAGGATGCACTGTCTGAGAGCTCACTCCTCAAAGGGGTGAAGGCTACAACCTTTTGAATAATAGATACACACTAAATCTAGATCTTGGTGAACTGTGCTTAGACCTATTATCTAGATCAGTTCCAATGTATAGCACAAACACTTTACTTGGTCACATAGACCTTCTTCTAATGGCTCAACACTTCACACACTCTACTCTATTCTTTTTAATCAACTATGCACCACTCTCAAGCAATCACAAATGATTGCCAATAAATATCTTTCCTCTAAATGATATAATCAAGTCATCTTGTTAGAACCACCTTGAAATCATATTAGAGAAACCATAAAAAATTCCAATAATAATTTAGTTGGCTCTACTAAGCACACAACATATTTTGGGACCTGTCTAATAAGAGAATTGTAGATGCACGCTACACACTGTCGGCTCTACCAAAACAACTGGATATTTTTCCTCAAGCTAAATTACTTCATGCACTCTTAATTAAACATCACTAACTCTTTTCTAAGCTTAAATCCAAGGGTGCATATCAAAATTATAGGCACAATTCCATAACCAATATACTCTCTATCGGCTCTTCTAAACAAACACAAGAAACTGCTACTGGTGAATAGAGACTACATATCTTCACTTCTACTAATCATCAGACTCTACATCCATGGATGTAAAATCAATGATATATCTTCATCATATATCCAAGTTTTCAAGGCTCCATGATAATTGTATGGACAACTATACACAAAACATTGCCTATTACTCTATCAAGAACACTACTAACACAAGCTTCTATATAATTGTCTATACTAAAAGTTAACATCTGTGCCCATGATATCATGCTGATATCATGTCCATGCTAAATATACTAAAATATTACTGCATAAGTATTCCACACATGCTACTTTCCATATGTTTTCATGAATGACAAACATACAGTCAGTACTGGCCTACTGGCAAATCTCCAACACATCTATCTATGCATTCCTATAGGAGATCCACTGAATGTAAGAAGCCTTCTATCATCTCACCCCAAGTAGTCTATGATGGAGATTTTTTACAAGCCATAACACAATTATAAGATGAGGATGAAGATAGAGCCATTACAGCTTGGATTTATAAAGGGAAAGACATATCTAAGCAAGTCACCCCGACTCGTGATATAGAAGATGAACCAAACAATGATGGTTTCAAGCTCATGAAATGCTTTGGCTATAAAGGGAATGGCCCTATAGGGGTGAATGATAATGGATTTCTTGAACCAATTGAAGCTATAGGATGAAGGAAAAAGGACACTACAAGTCTAGGCTTCAAGACAATCTAGTTTCATTTAGGGATCAATAAATTTGTGCCAAAACTAGAATGTCAGGCAGCATCTAGGGACATAGTTTCAGCTGAAAAATTAGAAGATAGTATAGATGAAGATACCTTTCCTTATCCTATCCCTCCAAATCTTGTCACGCTCTTCGCAAAACCATATTATTTGGTGTAGCATGTTAGATGCCTTGAAATGGATAGTGATCTTGATGACACCACCTCAGTTACTCCTTTGACATATGAACAATTGAGAAAAATGCAAATGACTCACCCTAAATATCAATGGGAACTTTACATTCCATCACCTTTTGAAGCATGGTTTCAACAACAACAAAGCCAATAGAACATCAAGTATTACGGACTCACATGAGTATGAATTAGATTCTCTATTTGATGCAACTTCTGACAAGGACATAGACACAGTACACACATTTGAAAACCTCCTCAAAGTAGGTTAAGGGTCTAGTGTTAGGATGATCTAGTGTGATTCCACTGACATTAACTTACCCTCTACTTCTAACATGATTTCTTGAAGGGATTTGAACACACCTCTGGATGAGATTGCTTTAGGTCTCAACTTGCTTGTCTATACTTTTTACAACTATACCATGAATGCACTTGAACCTATCACTTCTCTTTCACTCCACCATCCTAAGCCGATAAACTAGAACCTCTCCTCTCCATCCAATGAAGTCCTTACATTCTAGAATGACTATGCTCTTGCTTGCTACCTTAACATTGTTGAACCTATAACGTCCTCCACCAGTGAAGATAGTGTCAACATGACCAAGGCTGATATCAAGTATCTCAGTCATAAAATTAAAAGGAGAAAAAGGAATAGGCACTTTGATGGTAAAAACCACATTGTGGCAGTATTAGAGCCAAAAAAAGTTAAAAAAAAGATGTATCCAAGGGTGAAAACCTCTCTAAGGCACCCAAGGATGGGATACTTGATACACTTCCAAGTAATTTTTAGGAAAGATCTTCAATACTCATTGAGCCAACTCAACCAATAAACTTGGGTATGGAAGATGCACCTTAGATTATTCAATTGGCACAATCCTTATCCACATAAGAGAAAGAGGAATTCACTAGTTTCTTTCAAAGCAAGAAAATCAACTTTTCATGGACCTACTCTAATATGCTTGGATTGGATCCTAATCTAATCATGCATCACATGTCCATTTCACCAAGCGTCAAGCCTATCAAAAAAAAGCTTCGTAAGATGCACCCACATGTCACACTTTTAGTCAAAGCTGAATTAGAAAAACTTCTCAAGGCTAGCTTCATTAGAGAAATTGACTATGCAGAGTGGATTTATAATATTGTTCCCATTACTAAACATGATAAATCTATCAGAGTCTTCACAAACTTCTAAGATTTGAAAAAATCTTGTCCAAAGGATGACTTCCCATTACCAAACATTGACATGATTGTAGACATGACAGTAGGCTATGAAATGTACTCACTGGTGGATAGTTTCTCTGTCTACAACCAAATCAAAATTGTACCAAAGGAACAAGAGAAAACAGCCTTCACATTTTCTTGGGAACTTTTTTTTGGAATGTCATGCCCTTCGAACTTAAAAATGTCAGAGCCACATATCAAAGAGCTATCACCACTATCTCTCATGACATGATGCATAAGACTATGGAAGATTATGTGGATGATAAATTAGCTAAGAGCATGGAATGGAAAGTACATCTTAAAGATCTAGGTCCTATATTAGATCAAATGAAATAATTCAATTTAAGGCTCAACCCAAAAAAGTGTGCCTTCAGAGTCACATCTGGTAAACTATTGGGTTATATCATATCTGCTAAAGGCACAGAAGTAGATCCAAAAAAGGTTCAAGCTATTATGGAGATGCCTTTGACACAAAACATCAGTTAGATGAGAGGACTCCAAGGTTAGTGATAGTGTATCTGGCACTTCATTGTGCAACTAGAAGACAAGCCACAACCATTCACCAAGAACCTACATAAAGGTATGACTTATGAGTGGAACAAAAATTGTGAGAAAGGGCTCCAACAGATCAAACAATATCTTGCAAATCCACCAATATTAATGCCTCCTATTCATGGGAAGCCACTCATTCTCTATACCTATGCTACAGACACATCACTAGGTTTCTTACTAGCTCAAGAAGATTAGAACAACAAAGAAAGAGATATTTATTACATTAGTAGAACTCCTGTCTCTTTTGAAATGAACTATTCTATCATTGAGAAAGTCTTCATAGAAGTGGTATTTGCTTCATAGAAATTGTGACACTACATGCTTGCCCACACTACATGTCGTATTGATAAAATTAATCCATTAAAGTACTTGCTCAGAAAATCTTCCCTTACAGATAGATTAGTGAAATGAGTCATGATACTCAATGAGTTTGACATTGAGTATGTAGAGAGAAAAGCCATTAAAGAAAAAGTGATTATCACCCATCACAGATTATCAACCATTGAGTATTGAGTTTCCAGATGAGTCCATAATGCTTCTCACATATCAAACATGGACTATGTTCTTCGATGGATCATTTACCCAATAGGGGTTAGGTGCTAGAATACTATTCATTACACCACAAAGGTACTCTTTACCAAAGGCATATAAGCTATTGTTTCCTTGTGCCTTCGAAGTCACATCTGGTAAACTATTGGGTTATATCATATCTACTAAAGGCATAGAAGTAGATCCAAAAAAGGTTCAAGCTATTATGGAGATGCCTCTAACACCCAACATCAGTCAAATGAGAGGACTCCAAGGTCTGTCATAGTCTATCTGGCACTTCATTGTGCAACTAGAAGACAAGTCACAACCATTCACCAAGACCCTACATAAAGGTGTGACTTATGAGTGGAATGACAACTATGAGAAAGGGCTCCAACAAATCAAACAATATCTTGCAAATCCACCAATATTAATGCCTCCTATTCATGGGAAGCCACTCATTCTCTATATCTTTGCTATAGACACATCACTAGGTTTCTTACTGGCTCAAGAAGATTAGAACAACAAAGAAAGAGATATTTATTACATTAGTAGAACTCCGGTCTCTTATGAAATGAACTATTCTATCATTGAGAAAGTCTTCCTAGCAGTGGTATTTGCTTCATAGAAATTGTGACACTACATGCTTTCCCACACTACACATCGTATTGCTAAAATTGATTCATTAAAGTACTTTCTTAGAAAATCTTCCATTATAGGTACATTAGTGAAATGGGTCATGATACTTAGTGAGTTTGACATTAAGTATGTAGAGAGAAAATCCATTAAAGGAAAAGCGATTACAGATCAGTTGGCTAAAGCACCTATCATAGATTATTAGCCATTGAGCATTGAGTTTCCAAATGAGTCCATAATGCTTCTCACATATCAGACATGGACAGGTGAATGCATCCAACAAGGTGATCCTTAAGATCCTGGACCACACAGTTCACAAATTTGGTAGAGATTGGCACCTCCAGATTAATCTAGCTCTATGGGCTTATTGAACAAGTATTTGAACACCACTAGGGGCCACTTCCTTTGCTTTAGTTTATGACATGGGTGTTATGCTACCTATTGAGGTTGAGATTCCTACTTTGTGAGTCTCTCTGAAAGGCCTCATCATTAGTGAAGACACTAGAATATCTTAGCTACAAGAGCTAGAACTACTGGATGAACATCATCAAGTGGCATTCAATCATCTCTAAGCATATCAAAAGAGGATGTCCAAGAGCTACAATAATAAATTCAAACCAAGGGGCTTCCAAGTGGGTGATCTCATCCTAAGAGAAAACCCTAAGAATCAACAACAATGGATCTAGAAGGGAAAGTTTGAACTGAATTGGCTTGGTCTGTATATTGTTACTGTAGCATTTGGGTTTGGCACCTATCAACTATCTACTACTGAAGGAGAACAACTCAAAGAGCATATCAATGCTCTACATCTAAAGCAATTCTATAGCTAAGACATCTTTTGAATTCTCCATGTACATACTCTATTATGAAAAAATTCTAAAAATTGAAAAATGTCCTAAAAAATCTATTATCCTAGTGAAAACCTGGTAAACAAGCACCTTGATAATACCAAAAACATTGAAATTTTCAAAAATACAAAAATACAAAAATACAAAAATACAAAAAAATTGAAAAACAAAAAAATGTGCCATTAATGAAAACCTGGTAAACATGCATCATGGTAGAAAAAAACACGTGAAATCCTACCAAGATGGTGAAAACCTAGCAAACAGGCACCTCTTGTTCTGCAGTGCTATACCTATCACAGTACCGCTTGGCCCTGTATAGTTTCTTTCCTACTTTCCCTGCTTTAGTTTTCTAGCTCATGCACTTGCTCTTAGTTATCTTCGAGATTATTCTCAACTTTACATGGATTGAAACTGGTCATACTCTAGGGGAAACCTTACTAGTCTAGGGGCATTGTCCTATCTTTTTGGAGGATCTTCCTTGCATCAGTCACTAGTGGTTCTCACTGCATCTAGCTACTGATGCTTAGCTATAGGATCTTCCTCACATTAGTCACCAGTGGTTCTCACTATGTCTGCCCACTGATGTTTAGCTATAGGATCTTCCTCGCATCAATCACCAGTGGTTCTCACTGCATTTGTCTACTGATATTTAGCTATCACTAAGCTCTCTCTCTTTAAGGATCTCCCTTGTATCGATTACCAGTGGATCCTACTACATCTGCCTATCAATACTTAGCTCACACTAAGATCTCTCCTTCAGACTCTCTCTTGCATCAGTCACCAGTGGTTCTTATTGCGTCTTTCTACTATCATCATCTTGTTGAGAGTTCTCACAAATGCCATATACTTCTGATTTGATGTCAATCCACTAAAACTAAAAACTAAATGTGTAAACTTTCTGAAGTATGCTGATCTTTTCTTTTATGTGTTGGTATTTTTTTTCTTTATCATCCCTCCTCAAGAAATTCAAAGACATCTATCATGACCAAGAGATGCGAAGACTAGGGGCATGATCTTTTCTTTTCTTTCTATTTGCTGGTTTAGTTCCAATGATCTAATGAGTCCATCTAAAATGTGTGTCCACTTTGAGAGCCTCTATCTCATTTTAGATGGCCATGTGTACCTTGACTCCTTTTATATGGAAACTTTGGTGAGGTTGGTTCTTCTCCTTTTCTATTTGAGTGACTTCTTTCTGCTACAAGTGAAACTTCAAATGCTCATCCTACTAAGTGAATGTAAGGGTCACTACAAGCATTCTTAATATACTTATCAATCACTTGGAAGAAAGAAGGCACTCTCATGTGTCTGGTGTGTTTGTACACAAGAAAAATTTAGGTCATCCTAGCAACTATTCTCTGATGCTTATGTTAACTTGCTAAATCAAAAGGAATAGGTTTTTAAGTCATCATGGGTTCTTGTACCTTGATGGTTACACCTCATTCTAAAAAATATAAGACTAATGTCATATCCATATTCTCATGACATTCATATCAGTGAGAATGGTATGAAACCTTGTGATCGTCCCATACCAAAAAAAAAAAAATGCTTAGTGATGATAATTTTCTAATGGGTACAACAACCAAGTCCTAGGGATTGTGTCGAGCTTATGCTTGCATTTTCATTCTAGGCTTGCATTGCAATAGTACTTTACAGTTCTCTTTGTTGTATTCTCCTAGATTTGTACAAGGGTTCTCATTGCATGTCCTAGGTTCACCTTGACTGCACATGTGTTTGATCCTTTCTCTTGATCTTCAAGAACATTCTCTTGGTTAGTACTTGTCATGTATTGCGATATCCTTCATAAGATGATTAGTACCACATACATTTCATTACATCCATCCAAGTGCATTCTTATAATTCATGTGCATACATTTACATCTACATATTCATATACATATGCATTCATTACATACATAAATCAACTCATACATTACATACATTGGATTTATTCATCTATCATCTATCATTGCATTTCACATTGCATACATACATCACAATAAAGCATGTACATATTAATTTGCATATTCATACATGACATACATCTACTCATCTAATCATTTAGGATACATCTCATAAAGCATAAAATGTCTAAAGAAATAAATGACAAGTACAATAATACCAAAAGATGAGCTTATATAAATGTATGTCAGGAGTGTCAATATAGAAATGGTGCTACTCGAGCATAGTCTATATCTCAAAAATGGGGCTACAATACATCATGATATATCAATCCTAGGTATAGCCCTAGCCATCACCACTTGGAGGAGGTGGGAGAGGTGGTATGTCCTACTATGGTGGTGCCTATGGAGGAGATCCTTGTGGAACCACTAGTTCTCTAGCATACTCTAAAAACTATGGAACCTAGTTCACTAGCTATGGAACTACACCTACATATGTTGCATAATAGTAGGTTGATTGAGCAACCTCATATCGAGTCTCTATTTGAGACTTTGCCAATGCCTCCCACATCTCTCTGATCTCTTGATCCCTCTCTACTATTCAGGTATCTCACACCGCAACCTATATATGGAGATCACCTAGCTATCTATATGCCTTTCACACCCTCTCTTGGCTCCTCTATAATGCATCTTGTAGTTGTGTGACTGTAGCTCCAAGAGGGGGACCCTATGCGGCATGATCCTGCATCACCTCATCCTATGTCTCCTTCTTAGGAGCCTACCGTGGTATCTCATCTATCCTCTAGCATGAGGATCTATCCTGAGCTCTACTACTACCCACACTAGGGTTTGTCCTCATTTGTCATGTAGGGATGGTCACCTATGTCACCCTTTGATGTGGTATCTTTTGTTGCTATGGTAGTGGTTGTGGTACCTACTGCTACTACCACCTACTGGTGTGGTGGTGGCTATGTTGCCTACCGACCCATGCCTACTAGATCTATGTATCAGGGGAATGGATGTGCTATCAGTTGATCCTAGTATGCTGGTGTTATGCCCCCATAAACAACCACTGTCATGTAATCCCATTAGGTTGACACTACTCATGATTCTATCATACAATGGCCCTCATCTAGCCTCACTGACCACCCCTTCTTCACCTCATCAGCAAAGTGGGTGTAAGAGAAATTGGTGCAGGAGCACCACACACAACCAAGTCTAAGATAAAGGTTATGAAGACCTTCAAGACTCTCAAAGAAAATCAGAGGACTAGAATGAACAAATAGGGTCAATGGATCAATTGGAGGATTCTACAACCTATAATGATACTAAAGTAATGCATTGTTTGAACACATTTATAATGTCCTCAACAGGACTAAATTTCATACTTATAATGTCCTCAAAGGACAAATAGTTGTTTATGTTGGACTAAATGTTGTCCAAGCTTCTTTAATGTTTTAAGAAGTCTAGTTTAGGCTTGGGCTAGGTCTAGGTATTAGCAAGAGGGAGTTAAATATTTAGATAAAGCCTTTTATGGTTTTAAATTTCAAATATTTAAAATAACCAACAAATGGTTTAGGATTTAGAGGGAACTTTTAATTGTTGTGATTGTAAAACTTAACTATTCAATCCAACTGATGAAAGTTTGTTGAATTAATTTTTGAGGAAGTTATGCAGTTAGGAAGTTATAAATTCCTAGAGAGGTCTCTGTTATGAATAGAGAGAGAAACAGACTGGTGTGCGGGTTTGCAATAGTGATGAATCAAAGCTCTTAAATTTATGCAATTCCTTCATTTTTGGAAGATTGTACTGTTTATTTGAGATTCATATGATTTGATAGAGTCTTTTTATCTATTTCAGTTGCTAGTTGACTAGTTGATGAACTTCGCATTGTGAAAGTCACTATTGTGCCAGTTGTAAATTAGGGATCTTCTTTTGCTTATCTTTGTTATTACAGTAGGTTTTTAGGGAAATGCAAGCCATTCCATGAATATAGAAGCCCTAATATTCATGGAATGGCATCATTAACTTGTATCAATAGTGCTAATTTCACATATGTAGAATAGAGCAGTGTAATGTGTAATCACAGTTCAGAACAGGGAGAAAACTAATGGAAATGAGTGCCCAAATATAACAGTGGTTAATCTAGCCAAGAAAAGGAGATATTTTGTGTTTGAGAACAATATATAATGTTCATTTGATGGTGAATCTATCACCAATTTTTTGTAGGATCATGTGGAGATAGTAAATTGAGGAAGCCCTAGTTGATAGGGGTTTGAAGATAGAATTGGGGGTTTTCATGTTATAGGACCTGAGGGACTAATTGCTTGAGGATTTGGTCATTTATAGTCTTTTCCTGACTCTGCTGTGAGTTTGGAGTGATAAAGACAAATGAAAAGGGGTGATGCTTTGTAAATTGGTGCATTTTCATGCATTAGGAATAGGGTGTCAATCATGGATAGGTCTGTTTGTCCAAAGAAATCATACTAAAGCTTTTTGATATGTTAATAAAATCTGTAAAGGGTGTTTGAAAAGATCATTATCTTGTTAGGTGTTTTGAATAAAAACAAAGTTATTCCTATTTCTAGTCTGTTGCAGAGTTAAGAGAACCTATTAAGCTTTTAGGTTGAGTTCGTGAGAACTTTGCGAATTGGGAGTAGGGAAGTTGATTTAGAATCTTGTAAGCCTTGAATCTAAGTTTTTGAAGCCTTGTAAGTTCAAAAGTATCATCTAGGAGCATTGTGGAAAACCTTGTGAAGTCATGTCTTTGAAACAGTTAAAGGGTTTGGGTAGGCTATAGTGCCTAAACCTCTAAAATTTATAAATCTTCTTGTGTATTGAAGTCTACCACCCTTCCCTCTACATCAAGTGGTATCAGAGCAAGAGAAAGGTCTTGTAGAAGTGTATTTGGTCTTGTGAAGATTGGTCTTTGATTCCTTAGACAAGCCCTTACAGTTGAACTATCTTGGGAGGAGTAGCCCTAAGTTGAGTCTTGTACCAGTTTAAGCAAGAAACCATGGCTGATGGAGAAGATGGAGAGTTCCCCATCGAGATGAACAACATGGAGTTGGAAAGGATTGTGAAGGATTATTTGGCTTATAAAAAGAAGCTTAAATCAGCCCTAGATCAAAGGGACAAGGAGAGTGATGAGAAGGATATGTTGATGAGAACTATGATGGATAGGATAGTAGCATTGGAGAATAGGGATAAGAGCATCAGACAGGATGAAGAAGTAGTAGTGGAAGAAGAAGAAGGAGGAGAAACCCAAGCTAAGGAACTAATAGACCCTAAATATGCAAGGATGGCTAAACTAGTGAAGGCCATAAAGAGTGGAGATGTGAGGGTAAGGATAGACTTACCTATGTATGGAGGAAAAATGGATGACAAAGAACTCATAGATTGGTTTAGTGCAATTGAAAATTGCTTTGAATGTGAAGGGATAGAAGAGAAGGATAGAGTGAAGATAGAAAAGTCTAGGTTGAAGGGACACACTTTTTTGTGGTGGGATTGTATCTAGGTGGATAGATGGAAAAATGGGAAACCCAAGATCACATCTTGGTATACCATGATGGACAAGATGAAGGCAAAATTTTTGCCAAGAGATTATAGAGTATAGTTGTACAAGAAGATGAGGGATTTCAAGCAAAAGGAGATGGATGTAGAGAAGTACACAAAGGAATTCCACAAGCTTGATATTAGAGTGGATCATGATGAAGAGATGGAAGAAAAGATTGCAAGATATATGGGGGGGCTAAGGTTCAACATCCAAGATGAACTTAGTCTTTCTACCCTGAGGATGGTTGATGAATGCTATCAGTTGGCCCTAAGGGTTGAAGAGAAGATAAGAAGGAGACAAGAGAATTAAAGTAGCAATAGAGGTGGATCTTCCATGAGAGGAAGAGGGGGAAGAGGTACTACTGATTCTTAGAATCAGAATGACAAAGACAAAGACAAAACATTTTCAGAATCAAAAGGAGGTTATAGAGGTGGAAGAAGTGGAGGAAGAGGAAGTGGAGTATTCATAGGAAGATGCTTCACTTGAAATGAAGTGGGCCATCAGTCATTTAGGTGTCCTAAATGGTAGGAAGACAAAGGGAGAGATAGAAGAGTGAACTTGGTTGATGAAGAACCAAGAAAAGATGAGAAGAAAGAACCAATTGAAATTCATCCAGAAGGAGAGTACTTGTTGATGGGAAGAAGCAACCAAACACCAAAAGATCTAGGTATATTCAGATCCAATTGTCTCATTCTAGGAAAGGTATGCAAGTTTATAGTTGATTTAGGGGAAAGTAATAATGTGTTATCTTATGAGGTTGTTAAGAAATTAAATTTGAAAACTTTTGCACATGCTACTCCTTATTATGCTACTTGGGTGATTGAGAGTCAGAATTTGTTGGTTAAGGATCAAGTAATGATTGAGTTTTCAATTGGGAGTTATAGGGACAAGGTCTTGTGTGATATCATGCACATGACTTGTGGGCATCTCATTTTAGGGAGATCTTGGCAATGTTCAAGGAGAGTTATGCATGATGGCTATGAAAATACATATGTGGTTCAAAAAGGAAGGATGAAGTATAAGTTGTATTTGTTGGTGAGGAGTCACAAGGAGTCTATACTCATGTGTTTTGGTAGGGATGTTCTAGTGCAGGATCAGGGTACTCCACATTATGATGCTCATTGGGAGCAATGCCAGATTAAGGGGTAGGACAGTCCAAGGGAACCAAGGTTGTTTGAATAGTCTTTTTTATTGATTGGAGTAGTAAAGTGGCCTATTGGAGGATAGAAAAATGGAGTTGTAGTGTTGACCAAGAAGGATCCCATGGAGTTTGTGTAGGGGTCTAATGTGTAGTAGCAGCACTGTCAAGCAAGAGGACAACCTAATACAAGGACATTTTTATCTAAGACTTGGGGTATGAATGCAAGAACTCAGATGAAGGAGTAGGTCACTTTGGGGGACTATTTCATCCCTCAGCAACAGATGGGTGCAAGGAGCAATAGGTCACAATAATAGGACAACTCTTGGGGCAAGAGTTCTTTTCATGGTGGGGAGTATGGTGTAGGAGCACCACACACAACCAAGCCCAAGATAAAGGTTATGAAGACCTTGAAGACACTCCAAGAAAATCAGAGGATTGGAATGAACAAACAGGGTCAACAAAACAATTGGAGGATTCTACAACCTATAATGATACTAAAGTAATGCAATGTTTGAACACATTTATAATGTCCTCAACAAGACTAAATTTCATACTTGTAATGTCCTCAAAGGACAAATAGTTGTTTATGTTGGACTAAATGTTGTCCAAGCTTCTTTAATGTTTTAAGAAGTCTAGTTTAGGCTTGGGCTAGGTCTAGGTATTAGCAAGAGGGAGTTAAATATTTAGATAAAGCCTTTTATGGTTTTAAATTTCAAATATTTAAAATAACCAATAGCTAGTTTAGGATTTAGAGGGAACTTTTAATTGTTGTGATTGTAAAACTTAACTATTCAATCCAATCGATGAAATTTGGTTGAATTAGTTTTTGAGGAATTTATGTAGATAGGAAGTTATAAATTCTTAAAGAGGTCTTTGTTACGAATAGAGAGAGAAATAGACTAGTGTGTAGGTTTGCATGAGTGATGAATAAAAACTCTTAAATTTTTGCAATTCCTTCATTTTTGGAAGATTGTATTATTGATTTGAGATTCATATGATTTGATAGAGTCTTTTTATCTATTTCAATTGCTAGTTGATGAACTTCACATTGTGAAAGTCACTACTGTGCCAGTTGTAAATTAGGGATCTTCTTTTGCTTATCTTTGGTATTAAAGGAGGGTTTTAGGGAAATGCAAGCCATTCCATGAATATAGAAGTCCTAATCTTCACGGAATGGCATCATTAACTTGTATCAATAGTGATAATTTTTCATATGTAGAATGGAGCAGTGTAATGTGTGATCACGGTTCAGAACAGGGAGAAAACTAGTGGAAACGGGTGCCCAAATATAGCAATGGTTAATCTAGCCAAGAAAAGGAGATATTTTGTGTTTGAGAACAATATATAATGTTCAGTTGATGGTGAATCCATCACCAATTCATTGTAGGATCATGTGGAGATAGTAAATTGAGGAAGCCCTAGTTGACAGGGGTTTGAAGATAGAATTGGGGGTTTTGATGTTATAGGACCCAAGGGACTAATTGCTTGAGGATTTGGTCATTTATAGTCATTTCCTAACTCTACTGTGAATTTGGAGTGATAAGGACAAATGAAAAGGGGTGATGCTTTGTAAATTGGTGGGTTTTCATGCATTAGGAATAGGGTGTCACTCATGGATAGGTCTGTTTGTCCAAAGAAATCATACTAAATCTTTTTGATATGGTAATAAACTCTGTAAAGGGTGTTTGAAAAGATCATTAGCTTGTCAGGTGTTTTGAATAAAAACAAAGTTATTCCTATTTCTAGTCTATTGCAGAGTTAAGATACAACCTATTAAGCTTTTAGGTTCAGTTCATGAGAACTTTGGGAATTGGGATTAGGGAAGTTGATTTAGAATCTTGTAAGACTTGAATCTAAGTTGTTGAAGCCTTGTAAGTTCAAAAGTATCATCTAGGAGCATTGTGGAAAACCTTGTGAAGTCAGGTCTTTGAAATAGTTAAAGGGCTTGGGTAGGCTATAGTGCCTAAACCTCTAAATTTTATAAATCTTCTTGTGTATTGAAGTCTACCACCCTTCCCTCTACATTAGAAATACTTTGGGGATACATCATGTGGCTTACCAAACTACCACAAAATGCATGATAATGGAAAGTTCTCAATAATAGCTATGGTATGAGCGATCAGAGGACGTGAACAAAACATATACTGAAGCTCATGCCTGGTGTCATTCCAGACCTCTCTACCTACCTAGGACCACCATGTAACTACAACCATGTCATCAAACTAAGCCCCCCATTGCTCAATCTTACCCAGTATGGATGAGTCATTGGTCCACCATATCTATAGATGTATGGCTCTAAAGGCTACCTAGTATCTTGAAAAGATGGCTTGCACATGGTTAGATTCTCCCAAGCCCATATCTGTAGAACAAAGACTTTGATCACCATGCTTTATGAATCCTTGTATACAATCTCATGCATCTCATGATACATCTATGCAAGCATGCACTCAACCCATCCATACCTCATGGGTGGCCTCGCTAACATCCTCTATAGCATCTGACCCCTACCGCACTCTAGTCCGTGTTGCCCTCTCTCTAGCATCAAGTAGCAACCCAAAAATTCTGTTAACACAACTACTAATCAATGTCCAATGTCATAGTCTCTGATCAAATCCTCCCAAGGGATTGCACAACCCATCACTAGATCATCCTAAAATACCTCTCTTAGCAGCAGAGTGCCTACTCTCGACTATGTATCATATTCCATGCACGGGCCATCGAAGGGTACTCTCAGGATCTTGTAGATATCCTCTGGGTTAACTATCATCTCCCCCTATGGAAAGTGAAATGTGTTTGTTTCTGAATGGAAATGCTTGACAAATGCACCTAGTAATCCATGATTTACCTAGATGTCAGTGTTAGGAATGGGAAATATGAGAGGGGGGGTGAATCGGTGTTCACTATATTTTAATCTTTTTACTTTACTCTTGAGGCTTAACTTGATTGCTTAAGTATTAAAATAAAATTCAATGTAAAAAAGAAAAACACTCACAACACATAACACCAATATGGTTATAGGGAAACCCAAATAGATAAAAACCCCAGTGAGAATTGACACCCACTAAGAACTGCACTAGTGTCTTATGACCCTTGTTAGAAGATCTACAACACTATTAGGAGTTGTTCTTTACAATGCTTTTAGTACAAAGACCTGATCAAAGGTTAGACCCTGTTTGGGGTAGGGACACACTATCCTAGAGCTAACTTCTCAAGTGTTGAAGGCCAAAACCTTCTAATCTCAGATACACACTATATCTGCTGGATGAACTAGTGCTATGACATTGCTTGTCTAATTAGTTCCTTTTGTGCGATGATGCTTTAGCCCTTTGTAAAGATATAACTCATTCTATCTTCACTTTTCATGTCTCTTTTCTACTTATCTCATCTCTATATCCACATTCATACTTTATTACAAAGGCACATCTCATATTTATATGCGCTAACAAAACAATTAACTAGTTCGGCCTATAACCAATTACATACAATGCTTCCAAGTGAATTGGCTCAAGCATGTTTAAAAACAAATATTTTTACATGTCTACAACCTATTTACAATAGGCACATAGCCTTTACAAAACATTATTATAACTGCTAATCAAAATAGTAACAGTCGATTGCATACTCTGGTCTGTTCTAGCGTTCACTGTCTGTATCACCTCAACTATCTGTATCTACATCATATTGTCTCATCTGATCACATGCTCTTAGAATTATAATGAATACACACTTACCATCTTATCTTCAAGGGTGCATATCATAACTCGATCATATGCATGTGCACTGATGCTCTGGTAACTGTCTAGTCTTCTATACTTAGCCATATTCTGACCTTATGATAATGTATACTGACTCCAAAACTCTATATGAATTTGTTTCCATAATGAAAATACTATATCTAGTCATATACAATAGTGTAGTCAACTTTCCAATAATCTCCCCCTTTTTCATTAATGGCAACAAATGAATATGCTGAAGTTACTAATTGTACCCTTATACAAATCTCTTTAATAAACACTCTAACTTATATCTCCCTTATACTCTGTACTATACTCCTATAAATCATATATGATACTCCATATTATTATATATACAATACTTCCACTTTGACATTAGTGACAAGGTGCTCAAAAAGGTCTATCTACAAGTACTTACAATGTTAGGACATCTAGATATGCTATTTGTAAATTTTGGATCTCTTGTTTCCAAAATGCTATCAGTACATTGACAATCTATAGATGGGCGCATAAGCCATATGTTAGATTCTCCATCTTTTCCAAGTCTATACTTAGACCTTGATCATATGTCACCATAGTGGCATCGATCTCCTTGATGTTTTGATTAAGTATAGCTAGAGAGGGCACAAGAGCATTCCTAAACTATGTTTTCCTTGCCCTTATCTTAGACATTTCCTTCTCAGCCTTTTCTATTTTGTCTATCTACCCTTGGTACACATTATTGCACATGTTCACATCAGTGGAGGGATCTTCCACTGATTTCCTTACATTGTCTATTATTGCTTCTGCCTCCTAGATTTTCTTGTAGTGATCACCAGTCAGCTTATCCTAGTTCATAAAATCAACAATGATATTCCTTCCTTTAGCTGTGAACTCCTTCAAAGATGCTTGACCAATCTTCAATGAACTAAGGTCAAGTGTAAAGTTTCCAATTAGTTCACTCAATCTCTTCTTCATATATTTTCCTTCTATAACTTGGGATGTAGATTCTTCCAAGCTAGAGAAGTTTTCTTTGAAGTTTGTCAGTTTGGTATTGACATCATCAACTGAATGAACCTTAGACACTTTCTTGTCAAAAAGTAGCAATTTGTTCAGAATGTTGTCTGATTCAACAAACATAGGGTTCCTCATCACTTTCTTCTCTTTTTCTTTCTCCATAGGTAGGACACTAATCTTAATCAGGTCTTCTTCTCCCTAAGAGTCCAAGCTTGTGGTGTCTGGTGTCAAACTTGACAACAATGATGATGAGGGTAAGGGAGTGATAGGATTGTTGGCCACCACTTCTTGTTTTATATTTATAGGCATTTGAACAGATGGCTCATTTGTTGGTTCACTTGTTTTCACCTCTTCTTCTCCTTTCTCCTCTTCTATCTTTTCCTTTTCTCTTTCTATCTCTTTTTCTTCTTCTTCACTTGTTAGATCCTCTATTAATACTTCTTCTTGTAGCTTAGGTGAATTGTCACCACATAGAATTTCAACCTCATGTGTGCTCACAAAGGCTTCCTCAAACTTGTCCAAGTCTTTTTCTGTGGCCGCCATGGCTATCTCTACATTATCAATGATGATTGTGTCATCTTTTTGTGTCTCAATCATGGATGTAGACTTCACTACCTCTGTAGGTGTTACCACTGTATGCACTGAATCTTGAGGACCTATTACTAGTGCATTGGTGGTCTCTATCTCCTTGGCTTCCTTAGAGGGCACTTAAGTTGTGGGCATAGTAGGTGGGTACATATGCTTATCTAGAAAGACTTTCTCAAAGGCTTTCTCCATCTCTTTAGCTGCCAACTCAAATTTCTTATCCATTATGTGCAGTGTTTTTAACTTTTTTCTAAGTTGTGGCTTCACCAGATCTAACAATAATGTTTTCTCTTCTAAGGAACATATCGGTAGGCTTTCATCTAGAATCTTTTCCCTTATTCTAAGATCTTCTTCAATATCTTATTTCTTCAAGGATTCCAAGATATTTCAAACACTATTCGGAATGACTATCTTAAGTTCCAAGACTATCTTCTTGAACTTAATCATATGTTTTATGATCATGCCATGAATATTTTATTTATCAATTTCATTGTACTTCTCATAAAACTTTCCTGTCTGGTCTAATCTACCTTCATCAATAATCCTTTTTCTCAAAACTTGAAGACTAGGTCTGAAACCTACCTCAGGAGGTGCTTGAGCATTCTTTTTCTTACTTCTAGTTCCCCGCAAGGATGGGTGACTTGTGCTGGTTTCCTTCTTCCATTTTGGCATGCTTTTGCATTCTGGAGGTGATGTGGTATCCAGATCAATTGTTTCTTTGGGCATAGGAGGGATAACATTTTTTTTACCCTTTTTATCCTCTGGATCATGTCTCTTCTCAATCTTGATTTTCTTCATTTTGGGATCATCTTTCTTAGCTTCCCTTGTGGATGCGCTCTCAATTTCCAATGCTATCTTTTGTTCTCTTTCTTTTTCTAGGTCTTCTTGTGTTACACCATGAATTTTGAGTATCTCAGATGTAATCTTAGAGGCTTTTCTCTTAGTTGTTGCACTGTTCAGAACTACATCAACTTCCCTTGTCTTTTCTTCATAAGTACCCCACCTAGGTTCATTAGGGTCCTTAGGTGTTGATAGTAATACTTGTGCATATGCTTCTAGGATCGATTCTTCTACCTCATAACCAAGTGGATGGATCCACTTTATTCTAGGCTCTATAGCTTCCATGCATGTTATGTTAGTTTCTACCATAAAGCGAATGTTGTCTTTTTATTTGTCAACAATACTCTTTGGTATCATGTACCTCATCTGCATTCTGATCTGAAATGTCTTCAGTTCAAGCTCCATGCAATCCTTCAAAGTGCTCTTAGTAGATGTCTTAAGAAATATTTGAGGCATTGTAGGTATACTTTTGTCTAAGTAAAAATTTGAAACCTTTCCAAGTATATGGAATTACATGTAAATGATTAAAGACCAAAACTTGAATATTTTGGTCTTATCATGCTTGATGACTTTAATGGTATTAATCAATTGTGCACACAAGATCTCACAAAAATTGAACTCTCCATTTTCCTTAAAAATTCTGATTGCTACGAGAATAGTGGTTGTAGACACACTATTCACCCTGTTGGTGTGATGAAACCTATAACCTAGTATCATAGACATCAATTTGATGTCCTTCTCTTCAATAGGCTCAATTGTCATACCATGCGTATCACTTCTAGACTTACATGCATGTTCAACTAATTTCCTTACATCCTTGCCCACTGGTAGAATGGTGCCTATCCTCTAAAGACCCATCATCTCATGAATAAGATCTCATGTGATTCTTACTAGGACTTCACCTATCGAAAATAGGTCATCATGGATTCTTCTTAACAAGATCTTGATCCACTCAGATTCATAGAAATCATATGCCATAGCATAATCAACAATGGGATGGTCTTACAGATGTGCAAACTCATCTAGGAATGTTCTATATGGTTTCATCATGGACTCAAGTTGTGACCTAATCCTATCAAGTCCAACTAGTTCCTTCTTACAATATATGTATGCATGAATGTCTTCTACATGCATTACGCCCATAGGGGTTCTTGAAAATGCACCTTCTAGGTCATCTAGGGTTGACTTAAAAGGGTTCCTCTTAAAAACATATCTCTTATTCTCAGAAAAATCAAATACAACTGGTGTAGCCATGACTTACTTGGTTAATGCTTCAAATTGGATTCCAAGGACTTATGAATCATCACGTCAGACTAGGGCTTCATAACTGATCAATCACACTTCTTTTCTGGTAAATCAAGCTTCAACACTTCACAATTCAACTTCTAGGGCTTTTATGGTTTCCAATTTCTCTAAATTGAATGCAATGAGTGATATATAAGTTTTTGTAGACTATAAAGTGAAATTTCCACCATTAATACTTGTCACGTAAACCAGAATTCGACTAAGAATTTCCAAATTCCATCCTGCAATCAATCAGGTAGTGCGCTCTTGCACATAGCATCAAATAGTCTACAAAATGTTAAATACAAGAGTGCATACTCTGAGGGTGAGTATACCAGTAGTGCAAGGGTCTAGAACTAAATTAGCTCCCCTTATGACCCTGATGGTCTGTTCAAAATTGCAAATAATCAAAACTAAATAGTAAATCTCTAATTCATAACTCTTGTAGTCTCAATAGATGCATAAAACATAGTAAACACTAAGGTATTAAGGATTTATAATCCTTCTTCTCTTTGAGCTTTCAGCTACAGGTGGGTATTACATTTTAAGATTGAATTCTTCAAATATCACAACAGTGACCTATATACTTAATACAGATCTAATCATATAACTCTCTCACAACTTTAAAGTAAATCATGGTTTTAATAGATTGATGGTGAAAACAAATGAAAACTAAGCAATGACCAGTGCCAAATCCTAGGCCATCAGAGTAAACAAATACACATCTACATAAAATCTCTTAATACAAATAAATCCAAACCCCAGATAAAATGTCTTGCAAATTATCTCCTTATGCATACATCATATAATCAAATTCATACATGAAAAATGAAACCTCTGAGACCTCACTCAAGATTTACCCCTCCCTTGAAAGGAACTCAAGATTCAACCCCACTATCTACCTTGTAGGAAGATGTATCTAAAATGCCTTGCAAATTTAAACACATAGAGAAATCACAATCACACATGAAGACAATAAAGATATACATGGAACTTCAGTATATTTTATTGATAAAATTCTTGTATTAGTACATTAAGAAAAACTTGGATTCCTAAGAATTAAAAACTAAATCTATAAACTCCTATTACAATAAGTATTTCACCACCCTTTGGTGCAAGTCAAAATTTTCTATATATAGAGAAACCATCTTGGGATCCTTGAGAAAAGGATGCAACAAGCTTTGAATGGTCTTGACGGTGACTTGCACTAGATTACAAAAGACTTAAATTTGTAACTGAAACAAAAAGAAAAAGGGAATCGGAAGTTGTTCCTCCTCATGGTGAGTTCCCTTTGAGATGTACCTTTGTCTACTAGTATTTAGAGAAACAACCAAAGTTGTTATGTGAATGATGACCACCAACTAGCTAACCTACATCATTCCTTTTATGATAGTTGTTCTCCTTGTGCTCATCGATTAGATGCATTTCTGGAACTCACTCTTCTTCTATGTATTCAACATCAATTGTTGTAGGCTAAGTCCTTTTGGGCTTTGTAAGAGTATCCCATGTAGATACATGTTCCTTTGTTGGCCACTGAAATTCCTAAATGCTTTGAAGCTATTTTTTATGCCTTTCCCACCTAGCATTAGTTATTTTCTTGACATCTATGACAAATTGTGTGAATTCCACCTTAGCTTTTAAGACTTCATCCAAAATAGTATTGAATCTATCAATATCTACTTCATTATTCTCATTAATGAAAGCCTCTTTCTTAGGCAATAAGGAATCAAAATTTGATTTCCATTGATCTGACCCCTTTATTGAACCATCCTCATTCTTTATTTTAGGAACAAACCTATTGAATTCTAGGCCAAACATAATTAACCTTGCCTCTACCTAGTTTTCTTTCCCTTTAAAAAAAGGTAAGGTTTCCCTAGTCGGATCAATCTCTTCACCTACCTGTCGAACAGTCTTAGGAATATCTAGTCTAACAGATTGCATAGTAACCAATCTCTCAAAAAGTGATGCTCTAACTAACCAGGTTGTATGATAAGTATTCAAAATTGTAACAAAATTGATTAGCTTTATTTGTAACCCAGGTAACTTGTTAAAAGTGATGTATACTACATTTTCCTTCTCCTTTAAAATGTTAACTCTATGTTGCAACACCTTTAATAAGGCATGTAATACCACCTCATTCTACTATGTTTTCCCATGTTCTATTGATGTAGAAACTTCTTCTCCACCTTCATTTTGAATCTGTATCTGAGGGGGCTATTCTGATGGTGGGGGTGTAACCACAAGCATATTGATTATTCTGTTAAATCCTCCATAGTCTTCTCCAATTCCTTTTCCTTTATGATTTGTACTTCCCTATCTCTAAAAAGTGCACTATAATCTTCAAATAAGTTTTTAAACTTATCTGAGAGTTTCTTGTCTTTTCTTCATTCAGTCTCAAAAAATGGGTGAGTACCTATGAGATTTCAAGGTCACATGTATTGTGGATAGACCATAAAATCTTATCACCATCCATCTTTTCTTGTATATTTAAAAGAGAGGGATTTTGATCCTTGGGATAGAGGCTCCACATAGCCAGTGCTTGATTCTTAGGGTTATACCCAAATCCTTTTATTATATCCCCTACTATGGTTTCTGAAGATAGACTTAGATTGTCCAAACTCTTGATCTGATCTATAATGAAAGTTGAGGCCAGATCCCACCTAGGTACAAGAAACATATTGCTAGCCTTCACTAATTTTCTAGCCTCCTTAAGAGTGATGGTCTCTGATTCAGGATCATAGTCCTTTAATGCTTGGATGGCCTCCTTAGGTATTTGACACTCCCCTATGATCTATACATTGGATGAAACATATTTTTTCTTGTGCCACAATAAGAAATTCTTGACTTCATCTGACTTAATAAAATCATCATCCTTCAAGAAGGCATCCTACTAGATCAATCTATCATCTTGACATAAAGCCAAGGGAAATTCAACTTCCTTAACTATTTCATTTTTCTTTCTCTTCTCTTCCCTAATCTTCTTCTTGAGTTGGTGATCATACACCCTTGTACCATTAAAAAGGGCTCCCACCCTATCTTTTTTCTTTTCTACAACTTTGGCTTGTGAAGGCTTTCCAATTTGCAATTTATGCCTCTTAAGAGGAGGCTCACTAGTATCATGAGAGCTAGGAAGCTCTATCAAATCCATAATTGTATTTTCTTCTCCTCCTTGCTCAATAGGGGGTGGTTTTTCTATGGTAGGAGGTCTATGTATTGAATAGCCATCACTATCTTCTTCACACTCTGACTTAGAGTGCTTCTCCTTTTCCCTTTGTTTATCATCAATTTTTTCCTCAAATGAATTGACCAATGTATTGAAATTATCCATAATTTTATCTAACCTTTGTAAATAAGGAAATGTAGGGTAGAAGCCTTGAAAGTGAATTCCCTTTGTTTTCAACTATTTCTCAAATGAAAACAACTCTGAGAATTATTGTGCTCTCCTCTGCACTTCATCATCCTCTATGATATTTCTGATGATGTCTTCCTCTGGACACTTCTCATGTCTATTGTCTATAGGAATGGTAGGAGTATAAAATTTCCTAGGAGTAACAATGAAAACCACTATATCTACATACCTATATATGGTAGCATTCATCTTATATTGACCCAACCAACCATTTAACTTATTGAATGCATTCTTCCCAATTGTGAAGTTGCATACTCTAAAGTGCCTAGGGGTAAAGGTACCCTTCCTATGGGGGGCCAAGTGCTCCTTATTAGTTAACATAAGCTGCCATATGATCTCTAGGAATGTAATCCTTGGTGGCACAAAGAATACTAGAACATGAGGTGGCTAGGGGCACCCATAGACTCTAATTATTGTAAAAGTCTTCTCATAATAGAAATCTCCCCAGTTATGATTTTTAGGCCACTTGTCAACAAATTGACAAGGCCTTAGTAATTGCAAAGATTTAACTGGTATCCTAGAAAGATTTAGTCCTATGATGAGTAAGATTGGTTGTACAATCCAAGTCTAAAAAGAAAAAAAGTCACAATCCATGGAAGTACAGCTCCATGCCCTTATCCAAAACTGAACTGGATTAGGTTGACCCCTCCACATCATTGGAGGCTGAAGGTGCTCCAAGTCCATTATATTGTAGTTTTAATATAAAATGAGATGCATTAGTAGTGAGTAATGCATAAATCTTGGAGAAGGATCCCTTTTCCTAATAGCCTCAAACCTTTCATGCATCTTAGTTATGACATACCCAATGTAGTCATATCCTTTTCTTGTATGGAGGCTCTGTGAATCTAATACCAACATTATGATATCAGATGAAATTCTTTCTGCTCCACCATCCACTCCCAACACTTTTCATGTAGGGGCATCCCTGAGGCAAGTCAAAAACCATGTGATTAAGAGAAGTCACCATGAAACCAAGAAGACATCCAATCCTATCAGTTGGAACAAGCACTAGAGTTTCATCATGTCATCTTGTGATGGACAATGATTGATAGACTAATGGTTTTAAAATGTTTTAAGGTGTTTAAATTTGCATAATGTTTAAATTTTCTTGTTTGTAATAATGGTTAAAGGATTGATCTTAAGATCTCCTTGTAACCCATCCACTTGTATGACTATGACCCCTTGGTATTGTTATAAGCCTTGGGTATCATTAGTCTTTGGATGCAATCTGATTGGTAGGTGTTTATTAAGTTTCTATTAGGTGTCCTTAGATGTTTTTAGGATGTTTGGAGGTCCAAAGTGACTTTAGTAAGGTTCTTAAAACTTAAAATTTCATTCTTTACCTTACCGGCAAAAAAATTGCAAAAAGATGTAATGCAACTTTAAAAGTTGCTAAGCAAATTACTATTGGTTGTGGGGATAAACTATTCTAACCATCTAAAATGGTTATGAAACTATTTGCAGAGCTATATTAGGATGCCATTGATCGAAGAAACAAAAGGAGAAGACATTTTGCAAGAAGTTTACTTTCAAAAACTAATAAAATAACTCTGTTTTAGAGCAGTTTCTATGCAAAAATGTGTACTGTACGGCTGTACAGATTGGGAGAAGTGAACTAAACCCTCTGGAAGTTGAAGTAGTTCCATCAGATGCTTTGAGAGTTGGTTTGGTGAATTCAATCGGTTTTGAATCAAAGTTATTGTGTTTTTACTGAACCTTGTCTACAAACCCTTATTTTTCAGGGTTTGATTGCTTTTATGGCCATAACTTGAGTCTTGACCATGGAAAATTCTTCATTCTTGGAAAGATGAGAGTTAGGGTAATGTATTTTAATATTTCAAAAGCTTTGGAGTAGGATATTAAGTCTGTGGGTTTTGGGAGTAAGCCCTAGTTCAAGAATCTTAATGTTCTTGACTAGAAATTGATGGATTATGTAACATCAGCAGGTAGTGACTAGTATAGGACCTAAAAATTTGTTGAAACTAGATCTCTAGAGAATGGTGGACAATTCCAAGCTCTGACTTTGGCTTCACAACCCCATTTTGAATTGCTTTGTTAAGGAACCCACACCTAAGGCATGCATTAGGTCTGCGGACTCAATGAAGAAATTGATGTGTAGGAGTGAGATCAAGGTCTGAGAGTTGGAATTCTAAAAGAACATCAAAAAGGGTGTCTAGAAATCATATAATGTCCTAGGGTCCTTTGTTGAATTGCAGAGTTATTGGGGTAAAGCAGGTTTGGGAGACCTAGTTGAATTCCTAGGTGCATTGAAGATTACCAAGTCCCAAGCATTTGGGTGGTTAACCATTGGTTGGAATTGTTTGTTTTAATGAAGGTGAAGATTTTTATGACCACTAATTGGTCTGTCAAAGCATACAACAATGAAAGTCTTATTTGATGGAAAAATAGGGAACTTGTCCCTAGAAGGGCATTTTGAATCAAGTTGGATTGTATTTCAGGGTTGTAGAGAGTATATTGAAACCTTTTAAATTCATTTCATTGTAGAGTTTACACCTTTCCATATTAGAATCAGAACCTAAATGAGTGATTGAACCAATTTGGTGTCTTGAATTAGGTTGGGGCTTAAGACCAAGTTTCTTGCTAACCACTCTGCATCAAGTGGTATCAGAGCATCAGTTAGTAGGTCTTTTGAGTAGGGTGTAGAACTAGTTGAAAAAATGCCTCCAAAGGGACAAATGGCTAGGGAGATGGAGGAGTTGAAACAAGAGCTTGAAAGGGAAAGAAGGGAGAAAAGAGAACTTGAAGCCTCCAAAGAGAGGGAAGAAAGGAAAATGAGAAGGGAAAGATTGCAATTCATTTCAAGGATAGAAACCTTGGAAAAAGAAAAACAAGAGATGGAGAAAAGGAATCATGAAGAAGAAGAAGTGGGTAACTCTAGTCAAGAGCATGAGGCAGCAGATGACCTTGAAGAAAGAAGGTTTATGAAGATAATCAAAGTAGTGCAAGGGAGTGGGATAAAGAATCATGTTGATTTTCCACTTTACCAAGGAAGGATGGATAGTGAAGAGGTGATAGGGTGGATTGAAGCCCTTGAAAACCATTTTGATCTTGAGGATGTTGAACCTGACAAGAAGGTGAAAATTGCCAAAGCAAGGTTGAGAGGTACAGCCTTAACATGGTGGACTAGTGTTCAAAGAGATAGAGAGGAAAGAGGTTTGAACAAGATTGCTGATTGGGATAGAATGAAAACTATGATTAGGAGTCAATTTCTACCCTCTGATTTAGCCATACAGATAAAGATGAAGAGAAACAATTTGAAACAAAAGGATATGGATGTGATGACTTACACCGAGCAATTCCACACCCTAAGCATAAGGGGAGGAGTGGAGGATGAAGATGAAAAGGTTGCTAGATACTTCAATGGTCTAAAATATAGTATCCAAGATGAGATTGGTTTAAATGTACCAAGAACCATTGGTGAGTGTTTTCAACTTGTTGTTAGAGCAGAGGAGAAGTTAAAGAGGAAGATTGATAGGCAGAGTAATCAGAGAGGAGGAGGTGCAATGAGAGGAAGAGGTGGCAGAGGACATCCTGATGTTGCAGCAAATCAGGATAAAGAAAAAAGGTAAAGAAGTGGTGACTGAGACAAGAGGAACTTTCAGAGGAGGAAGGTCAGGAGATAGAGGTCCTAGTGTATTTAATGGGACATGTTTTACTTGTGGCAAGGTAGGACATCAATCTTATTAATGTCCTGAGAAGATGAAGGATAAAAGGGTACATTTGGTCCAAGAAAACAATGAAGAGAATGAAGAAAGCAGAGTTCATACTGTTGACCCCATTGTGGAAGGTGAATTTCTGATGATTAGAAGAAGACAACAGCAACAGACCAAACCATCATTGTTTAGAACAAACTGCCTCAGTCATGGAAAGGTATGCAAACTGATCATAGATTTAGGTTCTTTTGATAATTTGGTGTCTTATGAAATGGTAAATAAACTAGGCTTAAAGAAATACCCTATAGACAGACCTTATAAAGCATCTTGGATCAGTGATGCTGAAAACATCATTGTGAGAGAACAAGCAGTAGTGGATTTTATGATAGGGGAATACCAAGATAAAGTTGTGTGTGATATCATCCCAATGACATGCAGTCATATTATCCTTGGTAGGCCATGGCAAGCCTCAAGGAACACCATTCATTTTGGAGCATCCAATGTTTATCTTGTGCATAAGGATGGTATCAAATATAAACTCACACCTTTGTCTAATCAAAATGAAGAAAAGATCATTTGTTTTGGCAATAAAGAATATGTTGAGTTGCAGGTTCAGAAGTATAGAGGTCATGACATGGTTCACTTTCCATCAAAACCTTCTTGTTTGGTTGTTAAGAAGGAAGTCATTCAAGATAATTTGTAGCAGACAGTTCAAGGTAAAGTCTCAGAGGAAGGAGTACACATTGGTACAATTTGGTGTCCTAGAATACTATCACTACAAGCAGGGGTGCAAAGAACATTGAAGACTGCAGTACACTGTCAAGGAAATCTGCAACAATAGCAGCATGGAAAACCTCTGACAGAGAACACAAATGTTTGTCTTAAGACAGTCAACAAGGATATTTTTTTGAAGGGCAACCAACCTCAATGTATTTTTGCTTCTAATCAATGTCTTGCAAGATGTTCTTCTATGCAAGATCAGGGCTTGAGGATGAAGACTAGAAGAATGCCATCTAGAAGAATGGGTGGTCAGAGAACAATTGCATTCAACTCTTGGGACAAGAGTCTTTTTCAAGGTGGGGTGTTTGATGCAAGGGCATCCCTGAGGCAAGTCAAAAACCATGTGATTAAGAGAAGTCACCATGAAACCAAGAAGACATCCAATCTTATCAGTTGGAACAAGCACTAGAGTTTCATCATGTCATCTTGTGATGGACAATGATTGATAGACTAATGGTTTTAAAATGTTTTAAGGTGTTTAAATTTGCATAATGTTTAAGTTTTCTTGTTTGTAATAATGGTTAAAGGATTGATCTTAAGATCTCCTTGTAACCCATCCACTTGTATGACTATGACCCCTTGGTATTGTTATAAGCCTTGGGTATCATTAGTCTTTGGATGCAATCTGATTGGTAGGTGTTTATTAAGTTTCTATTAGGTGTCCATAGATGTTTTTAGGATGTTTGGAGGTCCAAAGTGACTTTAGTAAGGTTCTTAAAACTTAAAATTTCATTCTTTACCTTACCGGAAAAAAAATTGCAAAAAGATGTAATGCAACTTTAAAAGTTGCTAAGCAAATTACTGTTGGTTGTGGGGATAAACTATTCTAACCATCTAAAATGGTTATGAAACTATTTGCAGAGCTATATTAGGATGCCATTGATCGAAGAAACAAAAGGAGAAGACATTTTGTAAGAAGTTTGCTTTCAAAAACTAAAAAAATAACTCTATTTTAGAGCAGTTTCTATGTAAAAACATGTACTGTACGGCTGTACGGATTGGGAGAAGTTAACTAAACCCTCTGGAAGTTGAATTAGTTCCATTAGATGCTTTGAGAGTTGGTTTGGTGAATTCAATCAGTTTTGAATCAAAGTTATTGTGTTTTTACTGAACCTTGTCTACAAACCCTTGTTTTTCAGGGTTTGATTGCTTTTATGGCCATAACTTGAGTCTTGACCATGGAAAATTCTTCATTCTTGGAAAGATGAGAGTTAGGGTAATGTATTTTAATATTTCAAAAGCTTTGGAGTAGGATATTAAGTCTGTGGGTTTTGGGAGTAAGCCCTAGTTCAAGAATCTTAATGTTCTTGACTAGAAATTGATGGATTATGTAACATCAACGGGTAGCGACCAGTATAGGACCTAAAAATTTGTTGAAACTAGATCTCTAGAGCATGGTGGACAATTCAAAGCTTTTAATTTGGCTTCACAACCCCATTTTCAATTGCTTTGTTAAGGAACCCACACCTAAGGCATGCATTAGGTCTGCGGACTCAATGAAGAAATTGATGTGTAGGAGTGAGATCAGGGTCTAAGAGTTGGAAGTCTGAAAGAACATCAAAAAGGGTGTCTAGAAATCATATAATGTCCTAGGGTCCTTTGTTGAATTGTAGAGTTATTGGGGTAAAGCAGGTTTGGGAGACCTAGTTGAATTCCTAGGTGCATTGAAGATTGCCAACTCCCAAGCATTTGGGTGGTTAACCATTGGTTGGAATTGTTTTTTTTAATGAAAGTGAAGATGTTTATGACCATTGATTGGTCTATCAAAGCATACAACAGTGAAAGTCTTATTTGATGGAAAAATAGGGAACTTGTCCCTAGAAGGGCATTTTGAATCAAGTTGGATTGTATTTCAGGGTTGTAGAGAGTATATTGAAACCTTTTAAATTCATGTCATTACAGAGTTTACACCTTTCCATATTGGAATCAGAACCTAAATGAGTGATTGAACCAATTTGGTGTCTTGAATTAGGTTGGGGCTTAAGACCAAGTTTCTTGCTGACCACTCTGCATCAACTTTGCTCAAACCATATGCAATGTACTTAATATAAAAACTAAAATCCTTGTAGAAATAAAGCACAGCCCCTACTATTCAAACAATGTAGTTTTTATTGGCTCATAGGACATGACTCTGGATTTCCCTAGCAATTAAATTTGATTCCCTAATGTACCTATTTGCTTGGTCCTATAAATTGATCTCTGTGGCCATGGGAATGTGAATGTTGAAAGCCTTCATAAATGAATTTCTTTCTAATGTGACTAGAGCTGAGCCATCCCATTTCCTTATTGTTTTTGGCAAAGGGTCATATCTGTAGGCCAACCCAATGAGCAAGTCTACATCTAGACAAACATCAGGAACTATCAAGCTAGCCAACCTAGAGGTCCAAGGGTTTGAAACAAGTATTGGACTATTAGCATTCTTATAAAAATACCTAAATAGACACATTCCAGACACATCTCCTATCTTTGCATCTCTACAAAATCCTAAATCATCGGTGAAGATTTTTTCACTAACCTTTTTGTTTTGTGAGGACCCAAGTAGAAAAGCGTGCAATTCATCTGAGTAACTCTCCTTCAAATTTTATTTGGATCCCTTACTGGTGGAAGCTCTGCTATTTGTTTTTTGACTCATCTTGACTGTAGATAAAATTTCTTCTAAAAATTTTGAACTTACTAAACTCTTTAATCACTCAAAAACTTAGGAAATCTTGTAATTCTTCAGCTCTAGCTCTCTGAAATGCTTGGTGAATTTTAGAATGAACAATAGTTAACTATATTTATTTTGAAGAATTGAATGCAAAAGCTCATTTATTACTCAAGTTCTACAATTCATGTCACCTCCATCATTACTTGGCATGTTATGAACTAAATTCACTAGTCGTGAACCAAGAAAGTGATAGGTAATCAAAATTTGATTTCTTGCGACTTAACGACTACAGAAAGTCTCCCAGTCATAGCAAGACTTGGCACCCTTTTAATAATTTCTAAGACTCAGTGACTAAATAAAAATCCTCAGTCGCTACATGATTTTATCTTTTTAAATTCTATCTCAAGACCTAGCAAGTATAGTAAAAAATCATAGTTTCTGAATGATTTGGCTCTTTATGATTTTGTCTCGCGATCTAGCAACCTTTTGAAATGTTAATTTTTCATTTAGAGACCCAGTGACTATAGTTTATCTCTTAGTTGCTGCAAAATTTATCACTTGTTAATTTTATTCTGAGACCTGGTGACAAATGTCTTTCCAAAGTCTCAATATCTTTGCTTATCATTGGGAGACTTAGCGACTATAGTGAGTCTCTTAATCGCTAGAACTTGTTGACTTTTCAAATTTTTTTGGAGACTACCTGACTTTGTTCATCTAGAGACCTAGCAACTAAAGAGAAGTCTCTTAATCATTGTAACTTTTTTCAAATCCTCAATTCATCTCATGACTTCACGAGAGCCACAAGATCTTAATCTGATGACAGTCGCTCAGTCTCTACAATTTTTAGATGACATCTTCTTTATTAAGTGATTAAGAGACAACCGTTAGATCTAGTTTTGAAGAAAACAATCAATGGTAGTCGCTTAATCTCTTTAAATTCAATCTAACTTTGACTTTCTGAAGAGACCTGGAGACTGAAACAATTTGGAGAACTAGCGACTGAATGAAAATAGCTTTGATTTACTATATCTAGAGATTCAACGACTATAGTCCATCTCATAATCACTGAAAGATTATTATTTAATTATTTTATTTGGCAACCAATCAGGGATGAACATGTCATCAAATCTAGCAAGTGGATCCATATCATTTTTCATTTTTTGTCCTCGGTAAGCACTTAATCCTTAGTCATCTAGTGATTGTGTGACTGAAGTCACCTCCCATTCGCTTAATACTTTCCTTAACCTTGGTTGGATTTGGAGACCATGTGAAAGCCTTTATTCACCAAGTCACCAAATAACTCACTTAACCTTAGTTAGATTATGAGATTAAGCGTCAACCATTGATCTTTCCTTCATCCTATAGTCCTTGCTGAGTCACTAAATACTTTGGGACTTAACTACTGCATCATGAGATCAAGAGATAACCGTGTCCCTGGATCGTTGAATGTTTAAAACATAACCACTAGAATCTGGAGAACACACAACAACTACAATTGTTGGGTCACTGGATAAATACACTAACTACCTGAGAACCAGGAGGCCTGGCAACTGAGGGAAAATACACTGCTATCTTTCATTTGGAGACTCAGTGACTATAGTTAGTCTCCTAATCATTGAATACTTTACCACTTCATAATTTTATTAAGAGATCACTTGACTGAAGGTATTTTTGATCTAGAGACTGGGCAACTATAGTCACACTGAAATATTTAAACAGTATAGTTTCTAGATCTCATAATTTTTGATGGGGTCATCTAGAGACTACCCAACTAAAGGCACTTCACTAAGTCTCTTAAAGGAAAGGAATATTGTCAACACTTAAAGAGATTACATGACAAATGGTTTTGGGAGGTCGCTAGACTAAAAGGAATATGTCAAAATCATCAGGAGACCAAGTGACTTGCCAGGGAATAAAATACACACATGCTTAGAGGGTTGTTAAGTGATTTCAAAAAGGTAATGGCAAAATAGAACCCGATTAGGATTTTCTAGGGTTTTTCAGGTCTCCAAGCATATTTATGACCTAGCACTTAGGGGTTTTTACCATTATGAACATATTTAATGGTCTGGGAAAGGAAAATTGAAATATACTTTAGCACAAAAATAGGGAAAACTTTCAAAGGAGGAAAAATTAAAATGCAACTTTGAAAACTAAAAATACTACCAATAATGGCTCTCTTTCAGGATGCTTTAATGTCAATTTATAGAAAGAAACCAGAATGTCTGGGTAGTAGACCAAACAAAACTTAACCTACTACAAGAAAAAAAACACACAACTTGAAATGTAATCATACCTATACACTCCAAAACTACTGTGCATAGAACAAAAGTTATTTCAATTGAAAAAAGATTTCAAGAATTGTCCATGCACTGGAAATTCCTGTTCTTCACCATCCATATTTCTCATAAAATATGAGTCTTTTCCATGAACATGATGGATAATATAAGGACCTAACCATAATGATTCAAATTTTTTATACTTTCCCTTATCTTCACTCCTTGCAATCCATTGAAGGATCAAATCTTTAGGCTGGAATTTCTTAACAGTTTCTCTCTTGTCAAACAGATACTTCATCTTTTGTTGTAGTCTGATATTTTATTTTTGACCTTCTCTTCTTGTTTCATCTAATTCAACAAGCTGGATCACCCTATTTTCGAGAGGATCAAACATTTCCAAATCTTCCCTTTGTATAAATTTATAAATAGGGAGTAAGTTGTTCACAGGAAGCCTTGATTTAATACCATAAACCATTTCAAAAGGAGACTTGCCTATAGCTCTTTTTTCTATAATCCTATCTGCCCACAAAGCTAATTTCAACTTGGAATGCCAAGTCCTCTTGTTCTTTTCTAAGGTCTTCTTCAGAATTTGTAGAATACTTTTATTTCTTGATTTTTCTTACACATTATCTTATGGGTGATTTGGGGATGAGTATGACATTATTATGCCCATTTCTAAATAGAAATCCTTGAATTCTCATGATCTAAAACTCATGGCATTGTCCATCACTAACTTGACAAGAACACCAAACTTTGTAATGATATTGTCCATCAAGAATTCAACAACCTTTGTGCTTGTAGCCTTTTTTGTTGGGATTACTTCAATCCACTTGGTAAAGTAATCAGTGGCTACAAGTATCCAACTATGTCCTCCACTGGACTTCTTAGTAAATTCCCCAATGAAATCAATACCCCACATAGAAAAAGGAGCTTTTGCCACTACAGGGTTCAACATCAAAGCTCTTAAACTTTTAACATGTTTGAGAACCTTTGGCATGGTTCACACTTTCTAAAATATGTATGAGTATCTTTAAATAACACAGGCCAGTAATATCCAACCCTCAAAATTTTATGAGCAATTTCTCTAGCTGAATGGTTTCCTCCACACATTCCAGAATGCATTTCTTTTAAAATCCTCTCAAACTTTCCTTTGTCTAGACATAAGAGCAAGATCCCATCATTATCCTTCCAATACAAGTCACCTTGTAGTAGTATATACCTTTGGGCTTGTAATTTTGGGCTTCTTGTTTGATTATCATTGAGGCCCTTTAGGAAAATAGCATTTTTTAGAAAGAATACAATTTTTGTATACCAGGGATGCATCTCAGTGCTAGTGATAGTTTCTTTATGGGTATCAACATTGTTGACCTTAATCAAATCCATATTTTCTTCAGTCATTAGCTTTGCAAGTCCTAGACCTCTAACAAGTTTAGTGATGTGAAGATCTACATCAAATTCCTAGATTATGTTAATCCATTTGCATCTCTTGCCTGTGATCTCACTTCGTACTAGAATATCCTTGACTACAACATGAGGGACCTATGCATTTACTTTTTCACAAACCAGATAAGGTCTGAATGCTTTGACAACTTTTACTAAAGCATAAGCTTATTTTTCCATCAACTCATAGTTTAGTTCTATTGACTTTAATGACTTGCTGAAAAAGGCAATGGGGTGCTCAGATCCTTCATCATCCTTTTCTAACAAAACTACTACAATGGTATGAAATGATACAAAAGAGAACAGAGAAAAGGGCTTATCGTAATCAGGGGAAACTAAGACTGGTGCCTCCTAGATAGTCTGTTTATCTTCTCAAAGGCTTCTTGTGCTTCTTGATCCCAAATAAACTTTGCATCCTTTTTTAAAAGCTTGACAATGGGTTTGACTAGCTCAACAAAGTTGGAAATGAATCTTTTGACAAAATTGATTTGTCCTAGGAAAGACTGGACACCTTTTAGATTCTTGGGAGAAGAGACCTTCTTAATAGCTTCTACCCTTTTAGGATCAATCCTTACTCCCTCTTTGGACACTATATGCCCTAGTATATTTCCCTCAATGATAGAAAAATGGCATTTCTTAGGGTTTAAAGATATGCCATACTCTAGAGCTTTGATCAAAACCTTTTCTATGTGATTACAATGATCCTTAGCTCTATTAGAATATGTAGTTAGGTCATCTTGGTACACAACCATGAGAACATCAATAAGGTCCTTAAAAGCTACATCCATTTCCCTTTGAAAAGTTGCTCTAGTATTTTTCAAACTGAAAGGCATCTGGACATACACATATGCTCCCCAAGGAGTGGTAAATGATGTCTTGAAATGCTCTGATTCCTTGACCAACACCTAGTTATATCCTAAAAATCCATCCATCATGGACAAAAAATCACAACCAATCACTTTATGAAGCATAGCCTCTATATTAGGTAGTACATAGTCATCCTTCAGTGAAGCAACATTTAAGTTTATGAAGTCAACACACAACCTTATATCATCATTCTTTTTTCTAACTAATACTAAGTTTGAGACCCAAGATGAATGTCTTATGGGCTCAATGATGCTTGCATCCCTTATCTTGGTCAACTCTATTTGCATTTTAGTAGCTAACAAGGGATTAATGGGCCTTTGCTTTTTCCTGAAAGGTTGGGTATCCTCTTTCAGGGGAATCTCATGCTAAAATAGGTCTACCCTATAGGCCTTGAGATCATCATATGACCAGCCAAAGACATGTTTATATCTCTTCAACAATCTTATTAAATTATTCCTTACATCCTTACTGAGACATTTCCCAATGTAGACAATTTGAGGGGAAGTTTCTAACCCTAGGTTTATTTCTTCTAGGTCATCCACCTTGGCATTGGATTTCTGGAACATGTGACTGTCATTTATTTTAAACATGCCTTCTAACTCAACTAAACCCTTGGGGATATGGTTAGAAGGCAACTGAACAAACTCATTTCCCATGACACAACTCTTCCCATCAACAATTTCTTGATAAGAATAAAAATCAATTTGTTGACTATCATACTGATCCAACCCTTGAATAAACCTTAAGATGTCATTGTCATCCTCAAAAAATTTCCAATTGCAAATATTATCAAGGACAACAGGTCTACTTTTTACTTCTAATTTTGATACTCTACTAAGAGTTGCATCATTACTCTTTAATGCAACATTTTCAAGGAGATCTACCATAATGTTTTTTGATCTTTCTACCCACATAATATTGAAAGCATCAAAAAATTCAATTCTATCCCATACAACATATTTGTATAATTTAAGCCTATCATCCTTTGCAACACATTGTGATCTAATTTGAGAAATGATTAACTAGGAGTCTCCATAAACTTTTAAACATCTTATACCATGTTTTATTGCAATATCTAATCCCAATATCAAAGTTTCATATTCTGTAGTATTATTTGTGCATTGGAAGGTTAACAAGGAGTATTTAAAAGTAGTACCTGAAGGGGATATAAGAAAAATACTAGCTCCTGAGCCTTCTTTATAGCATCCTCCATCAAAGTATAGCTGCCATAGCCCATCTTGTTGTAAGAACAACTCATCAACAATTGGGTCAATATTTTTTAGCTGTGGCACTATTTCTTCAATCATAAAGTTGTCCATGTCAATATCAACACAATAATTTAGATCCTCTAGAGCTACCATCTCAATCATTACTGAGGAATAAGGTTCTTTGTACAACTTTACCTCAGTACCATTTATAGGTATGGTAGCATATGATAGATCTAACTGTAGCTTTCCTCCTACTGATGTTTCCCACTATCTTGATAGTAGCATACCATAATGAGGTTTGGTATCAACTACAACCACATCCATTTTGTAAGTGGCTTCAGGGAACGTAGCAATCTTTACCTCTATCCCAACCAAAGTCCCTACCATAGGAACAACTCTATTATCCATGAAATAACACCTACCATTAGATGTATCAACTTGAAGTCCTAATTCCTTCATCACATGGTAAGGCATCACTGTAGCTGTAGCACCAGAGTCTATCATACAATTTTTCAACAATAAATTATTTACAATGAAAGTGACATAGAAATGATCAATGAGGAGGGCTCTTGGGTTACAATATTTCCAACACAAAAGTTGGAAACCCCTTTAGTTATCTCAAGTCCTACCACTGGTTTCACATTTTCTATCACAATAGGAATTTCTTCTTGTTCATTAATCAGAGCTAAAGCTGATGCCTTATGCTCTTTTATTTTTAGCATTTCTAACAAAGGGATTGATACCTTCATCTGAGACAAAGCATGTCTCATGTCAAAAGTTGGGGCCTCAATAGAAAGATCAGATAAGTCTTTCCTTCCACCAGCCCTTTTATTTCTTTGTTCTGTGATATTTTCCTCATTTCTCTTATCACTCAAAACCATGATAGGTGACTTCTTTTTGTTGCTATCCTTTCTTGGGAGAGAAAATGGTTTAGGGAAACCTTACTCTTAGGATAATTCTTGACAAAGAGTGACCTAGCAATTCCTTGATCTACATTAACCTATCTATTTCTCAAGTTGTAAGAAGATCTATCTTGAGAAATAGCAGCCACAGTTAGATTCTTGATTTCTTCTTTACTGGGCTTTCTCTAATGAGTACCTTCTATCTCTGGTCTAATAATATTTGTTTGACCAGCCTCAGTATCAGATTCTTCATGATCAAAATGGGAACATATTTGTTGCTTATAAAAAGGGAGAGTTCTCCTTTTATGGCCAACATCCTCTAATATCTCTTCATCATCTAAAGAGGAAAATTCTTTCACCCTCTAAGTGGTGAACATATTTACTGCAAGCTTTTCATAGCCTTCATGGTCTCCTACAGGTAAATCTTCTGGCTCATCTTCTAAAGCTTGAGCAAGAGCACATTGAAAAGGTGAGTGAGGCATGTTGCAGGCCACACACCTTGGAATATTTTCCACATTGTGAGTTGCATTATTTTTCAAAGGATCAAGAGTATTCCTACCTTTTTATGGCTCATGGTTGTCAAAAATAGGCTTCCCATCCTTCCAATTTGTTTTATATGGTTGTTCATGTAACCTAGGGAATCTCTCCTACCTTTGATAAGGTGGTCTAATATCTTGGAAACTCTTCACACCTTTATCAAATCTAGTAGAAAGATCTTTAACATCATTAGCCAATTTTTCAACCTTGTCATCTTCCTTGGAAAGTTTCATAGTATGTGGCCTAGTCTCTTTCCATAGTCTACCATCATCCCTTTTATACATTTGACTAGATGCTTTCCTATTACTTTCAATATTTATTGCTAATTTGAAAGCATCTCTCAAAGTACATGGAATTTTGTCTCTTAAGAGGTAAGACATCTTTCCCTCTACAACATTGAAGTATGTGGTCAAACAAACTTCATCATCTAATCTTAAGACATGGAATAGCTTGTACATGGCTTTCTGAAACCTACCATTGGATTATGACATAATTTCATTTGCATACTTTTTGATATTGTTGAACTCATTTAGCATGTAACTAGAATTAACATTTTCAGCATACTATTCTTTAAAACTTCTTATAAACTCATCCCATGAGGTAATACTATATTCAGGTAAACCTCTGTACCAATCTCTAGCATCTTCTACTAATGATTGAACAAAAATTTTCATGACAACATCCTCATTCTCAATCTCATAATCATTTATTTTATCAGTAAAAGACTTGAGATGCTCTTCACATGTGATAACATTATTTCCTATGAATTTAGGGATTTTGTCTCTTACCTCATTTGGGATGACATTTGGTTGACCAGGAATACCATCAAAGAGAAATGACTTGTATTTGGCTAAATGAACTGGCCTCCTTTGAAAATTCTATGAAGATTGGGCTCCACCTCCTCCAGTATTTTGATGCATAGTAATTCTAGCAAGATTACTAGTCAATGAGACTATAGGATTTATATTTTGAACTGGTCTTTGGACCATTTGTTGGGAGATTGAGGCTTGGGCATTAGGCACAGGACGAGCTAATTGTTTTTTTGGTATTGGCCCACTGACAATAGGGATTGAACTTCTAGCATTTGTATTCATGTTAGTATGAAGGAAAACAATTTTCCTCTTCATCTCATCTAAAGCAGTCCCTAATTCTATCTTTTCTAATTGGATTGCCAAGTCTTCCTTGGCTTTTATAGCTTTCTCTAGATCTAAGCTAGCTTGAGATATTGTATTAGGATTAGCATCATTCATCTTGGAGTCATTTATGCTAATTCCAACTATTTTTTTGTTTTCCCTTGTCAGATGCATCCATCACTTTATTTCTAAGATCCTCATTTCTTTTGATCTCTGATGGATGCAACTGTCTCAGGATAGGGCCTTCACCCTCAAACTCATCTTTCACAAGATTTGTCTTATTGTTGCTGACTTGTTGTCTCAAAATTTGGACATCTCCAAACAACTCACTATCTAAACCAGTAACTTTCTGATTTAGATTTTTTGCTTGGATCTCATTATTTTTTGTCTTTCTTATGAGTTCTTGCCTTTCCATGAGTAACTCATAAATTTATTGTTCCTTATCTTTTTGTCTTTTTGTTTTTTCCAAAAATTATTCCCGATCCTTTTTCCTCAAAGCATTAACTTCTTCCCACAATTTTTTAGAATCATGAGATTTAGTTTCAGCAACAAAAGCATATTATTTTTTTCTCTATATTTTCTTGTACAAGAAAGAAAACAATGTCTATAAACTCATCTTCCTGAGGAGGACTTACTGACTTAGGTTTCATTCTCCTAAGGAATTTGAGATTTTTAGAAAATGATGAGGTTTCCTTTTGGGAGGGAATTAGAATGTATTCTTGAGTTGGTCTAGGGGAATCATTACTAGCTATTCCTCTTTTGGACCATTGCCTTCTACTAGGTGTATGCAATTCCTCACCCATTTTTCTTTCAGGGTGATCCCTATAATAAGACCTAGTATTCCTTGGCCTACTCAAATTATTTTGACAAGATAATCTCAAAATTTCAAAAAGCTTTACCAACAACTAGTAAACACAAAGTTCAAAGATGCCACCCACAAAATTATGGGAATAAATTGATAAACTGGTCTTCAAATACAACAATAAACAGTCAGCAAAACTATTAGCAAGTTTATTGTAGAAATATTTTAGATTTCCCTAGTAGAGTCACCAATTTTGTTAGCGTTCAAAATTGCAAATGATCAAAACTAAATAGTAAATCTATGTTTCATAACTCTCGCAGTCCCAATAGATACATAAAAAATAGTAAATACTAAAGTATTAAGGATTTATATTCCTTCTTCTCTTTGAGCTTTAAGCTATAGGTGGGTATTACCTTTTAAGATTGAATTCTTCAAATATCACAACAATCACCTGTATACTTGATACAGATCTAATCATCTAACTCTCTCACAACTTTAAAGTAAATCATTATTTTAATAGATTGATGGTGAAAAAAAATGTAAACTAAGAAATGACCAGTGCCAAATCCTAGGGCATCAGAGTCAACAAATGCACATCAACAAAAAATTTCTTAATAAAAATAAACCCAAACCCTAGATAAAATATCTTGCAAATTATCTCCTTATGCATACATCATATCATCAAATTCATACATGAAAAATGAAATCTATGAGACCTCACTCAAGATTTACCCCTCCCTTGAAAGGAACTCAAGATTAAACCCCACTATCTACCTTGTAGAAAGATGTATCTAAAATGCCTTGCAAATTTAAACACATAGAGAAATCACAATCACACATGAAGACAATAAAAGATATACATGGAACTTCAAAATATTTTATTGATAAACTTCTTGTATTAGTACATTCAGAAAAACATGGATTCTTGAGAATCAAAAACTAAATCTATAAACTCCTATTACAATAAGTATGTCACCACCCCTTTGGTGTGAGTTAGAATTTTCTATATAGAGAGAAACCATCTTGGGATCCTTGAGAAAAGGATGCAACAAGCTTTGGATGGTTCTTATAGTGACTTACACTAGATTACAAAAGACTTAAATTTGTAACTAAAACAAAAAGAAAAAGGGCACCAGAAATTGTTCAGCCCCATGGGGAGTTCCCTTTGAGATGCACCTTTGTCTGATAGTATTTAGAGAAACTACCAAAGTTGTTATGTGAATGATGACCACCATCTAGCAAACCTACATCATTCCTTTTATGATAGTTGTTCTCCCTATGCTCATAGATCAGGTGCATTACTGGAACTTACTCTTATTCTATGTCTTCAACATCAACTATTGCAAGCTTAGTCCTTTCAGGCTTTGTAATAGTATCCCATGTAGATACATGTTCCTCTGTTGGCCACTAAAATTCTTGAATGCTTTGAAACTATTTTTTTTTCCTTTCCCACCTAGCATCAGTTATTTTCTTGACATATGTGACAAATTTGGTGAAGTCCACCTCATCTTTTAAGGCTTCATCCAAAATAGTAATGAATTTTTCAATATCTACTTCATTATTCTCATTAATGAAAGCATCTTTCTTAGGTAGTAAGCAATCAAATATAATTTCCATTGATCTGTCCCCTTTATTGAACCATCCTCATTCTTGATTTGTGGAACAAACTTGTTGAATTCTGGGCCAAACATAATTGTAAGGAAACTCAAGTGCGGAAACAGCTTCCTACACTAATCTCTAAAGGAAAGTATTGTGCAAATTATTTTAAATCCTTACAATTTCAGATTCATTAACTACTTTAACAATGATATTATAGCCATATACCATGCATACAAAATATAGAGAATGACACAATGATTTACCCTAGGGAAACCTTTCGGTAAAAACCCCAGCACTCCAAAACCTACACAGTGTATTAATCAAAACTATTACAGTTTACAATACACTTGCAATGCAAGTTCTTTCAGAAGATTTTTTCCAACTCTTGAAGAAAAATCACAGTAGCTTAAAATGTTCCAACAATACACTTACTTCTCCTATCTTTGCAACCCTAAAAAATGCTTATATCATGCACTTCCCTTTTTAGGGAAACTTCCAAAGATAGTCGTATTAGGGTTTTACCATTCTCTGAGAAAATAGGAACCCAAAATTTTTTTTTTTAGGGTGATGATCCAAACCCCATGATTGGGGAAGAGTGTATAGTACTCAACTTTATCAGTTGCCACGTGTCTTCACCCATCATTGATTCTTCCAGACATAGCTCTTACATGTCATAGGAATCCATCATAACTATTTCAGCCATGATCTCCTTACACACAATTCAAGATGTTGACACATCAAGTAGAGTGACACATCAACATGCCAACTAGACATGTACACTCACACTTAATTACATTATTTGCAATAAATACATTTTACAAAAAAATAATAAGAATAGGAATTATCCAAGGTTGAGACACCTTATTCCTAACATTCTCCCACTTGTCAAACACCTTTTAAGAGCAACAGGAACATAACAAGAACTAACCGCTATAGGCCAAAAGGCCCATAGACTCTAAAAACCATTTGAACTTCTCTGTGCCCACTAGTTTCATTAATACATCTACAACATTCTTCACAGTATCTACCTTCTCCAAATTTACCTTTCCATCTTCCACCATATCTCTCACAAAGTGAAACTGCACATCAATGTGCTTCATTCTGGCATGGAAAGTTGGATTCTTCACAAGGAAAATAGCGCTCTGACTATAACACCAAATAGTAATTTTTTTTCATCAACACCAACATCAGAACACAATCTCCTAAGCCAAATGGCTTCCTTACAAGCATGAGTAGTATCCATGTACTCATCTTCTATAGTGGACAAAGAAACCATAGTTTGTTGCTTACTCATCCAACTGATGGCACCACCAAACATAGTGAACACATAAGCACTGGTGGATCTCCTATTGTTAATATCACCTGCCCAATTTGAATCCACAAACCCACGCATACAAACTAAATGTAGAGATCCAAAAGAGTTACCATGATAACATATGGAGTAATCTAATGTACCCCTCAAATATCTGAATACTCTCTTAACTGCATCCCAATGTATTCGTCCAAGGTTAGCCATAAACTGACTCAAGACTCCCACTGCTTGGGCAATGTCTGGTCTAGTACAGACCATAGCATACATAAAATTACCAACTACACTAGCCTAAGGTACTTTACTCATTTCCTCCACCTCACTAGGAGATTTTGGACAATCATCTACAGATAACTTTGTTCCCATAGAAATAGGAACACATAGTGGTCTACAATCTGCCATGCTGAACCTGTCCAACACAAACTTCACATACTTACTCTGACTCAACCAAATTTTTTTGTTAGACCTGTCTCTACTGATTTCCATACCTAAGATGTACCTTACTACCCCAAGATCTTTCATCTCAAATTGTGTTGGCAACTGAGATTTAAAATAAAAAATCATACCCTTACCCTTCCCAAATAGCAACATATAATGCAACAATAAGAAGGCAATCATTTTCAACTTTGAAATAAACACAATGATCTGATTTTGATCTTACAAATCCAATTGACAACACAAAGGCATCAAACTTAAGGTACCACATCCTAGGAGATTGCTTCAAAACATATAGAGATTTCTTTAATCTAAAAACTAAAGATTCTTTACCTTTAACAATGTAGTGCTCAGGTTGTGACATATAAATCTCTTCCTCCAAATCACCATGAAGGAAAGTTGTCTTCACATCCATCTGCTCTATCTCTAAATCATATGATGCAACAAGAGATAATAGAAATCTAATGGATGTCAACTTTGCAATAGGAGAGAATATTTCACCATAATCTATTCCCTCTACATGTGAATACCCCTTTGCAACCAATCTAGCTTTGTACCTTTCAACACTACCATCTGCATAGAATTTCTTCTTGAACACCCATTTACAGCCAACAAATTTTCCCCCTTTAGGCAAAGGTACAAGGTCCCAAGTTTTTTTTTTCTCCAATGAAGCCATCTCATCATCCATAGCCTCAATCTAGGAACCTACATCTTCCATGCCCAAAGCCTCTTTCACAGATCTAGGCTCATCAATGTTAGTAATCAAAGCAAAAGAACAACTGGAATCTAACATAGAATAACCAAACCTTTATGGTTTCTTTCTTTCTCTCATGGATCTCCTCAAGGGCTGAGGTTGAGGTTGTTCTTCCTCTTCTTTTGAACTATTAGAGCTGCTAGAGCTCTCCTCATCATTAGGCCCAACATGGTCTCTCTGTTCAATCTTCTCAGGGGTAGGAGGCAACTGAACAACATCTTTTTCCTTTTCTTTTTCATCTGGTTGTAGCACAATAGGAGAAGATGTTAGCTCTCTGAAAATAACATTTCTACTATACAATACCTTGCTAGTCACAGGATCCCAAAGCTTGTATCCTTTCACACCAACACTGTATCCGATGAAAGTACATTTGACAGCTTTGTTTTCCAACTTAAATCTTTTCTCCTTTGGAACATGTGCATAAGCTTCACAACCAAAAACACAAAGATGTCTAATTGAAGGCTTCTTACCAGACCACACCTCCATGGGTGTCTTACCAACAAGAGATGATGTAGGAGATCCATTAACTAGATAGTAAGCAGTGGCCATAGCTTCGGCCCAAAACCTTTGTTCTAAACCAGCTCCACTAAGCATACTGCTAGCCTTCTCCATCAGTGTCTTGTTCATTCTCTCTGCAACTCCATTTTGTTGTGGGGTATAAGGAGTTTTCTTATGCCTCTCGATACCTTGTTCTTTATAGAACTGTTCAAACTCTGCTAAGCAAAACTCACCACCATTGTTAGTTATCACACACTTAATCTTCTTACTAGTCTAATTCTCTACAAGAGCTTTAAATTCTTTGAACTGACTAAAGACTTGTGTCTTACTTTTAAGGAAATAAATCCAAGTCCTACTATAATCATCTATGAAAGATATAAAAAATATAGACTTGGAGATTGAAGGAACTTTTATAGGACCAAATACATCAGAATGAATAAGATCCAAAACATCAGAAGATTTGTGAGAACTAGAGTAAAACTGAACATGATTTTGTTTACCATAGACACAGTGTTCGTAGAAGTCAAACTCAAGATTGCAATCATTTAACCCCTCAATGAGGTTTTTATTTTTCAGGGTTCTGAGACCCTTTTCACCAATGTGGCCAAATCTCATATGCCACAACATTGTCTTTTCTGCAAGAAGCTTACCTTCCAAAGTGTTTGCATTGCCATCAAAACCAATAACCATAGACTTCTTCACTACTCATTCAAATGGTGAGGATGAAGAACTATTACATAGAGGTATACATGCATCTAGTTGAAGTAAGGTACCTCTCCTAGTACCCCTTGCAAGCACTATCGATCCTCTCATCGTCTTGCATCCTTCTTTCAAAAAAACAACCTGCACACCTACATCATTCAGCATACTTATAGATAATAGGTTTCATGCCAAACTTGGAATGTGCATAACTCTATTGATTCCCTTTACTCATCCATCAGGAAATTTGATAGTGACCCTTCTGCCTCCAACTATCTTTAGGTGAGACTCATCACCCAAGTACACCTTTCCACCATTGAACTCTTCATATTTTGAGAACCAGTTTTGATAAGAGGTCATGTGAAAAGAAGCACCTGATTCTACCAACCACACATCATCAGATGCATGGGCTGCCAAAGCTGCAATAAAAGCATCTCCATCTTCTTGAGATTTTTCAGAAGCTGAATCTGAGCCTTTATTCTTCTTCTTTAGTTCTTTGCAGTCCCTCCGGAAGTGCCTAGTTTTATCACAGTTCCAACATTTCACCTTGGACTTTCCAGGAGTCTTAGAACTCCCATGGGATTTAGATCTTCCCTTCTTTGACTTGTTTTCATTTTGCTTTCCTTTATCATTGGATCTCCCATGAACATCAAGGGCTTCCTGAGATGAATTGGAAGTCTTTCTTCACATCTCCTTAGATAGTAGCGAAGAAACCACATCATCCATATAGAATGTGACTATAGTACTTATGAGAGCCATCACAAGATGGTCCCATGAATTTGGCAAGGAACAAAGAAGGGTCATACAATGATCCTCCTCCTCAATCTTGGCACCAGATGATGCCAACTGTGCAATCAACAAATTGAATGTGTTGAGATGATCAGTTATGGATCCACCTTCCTCCATTCTTAAAGAATACAAATTCTTTCTCAAGAATAACTTATTCACTAGAGATTTGGCCTGATACATAGACCCAAGTCATTTCCACAAAGAATTTGGAGTAGTCTCATCAAGAACATTCAGGAGAATGAAATCTACTAGACAGAGTCTAATAAGACCCTTAGCCTTCCAATCCTTGATCTCCCAATCTTCTTGAGATATCATTGTAGGTTTCACATCAAGTGAAGTAGCCTCCCATATATCATAGTCTTCAAGAATGTCTTCCATCTTGAGTTTCCACAACTCAAAATTAGTGCCATTAAATTTCTCCACCTCCATTCTATTGTATGAGGAACTTGCCATCTCAATCTGCAAATAAGATTCAGAATGCTCTACACAAAAATCCCACTCAACTTGAGATTAGCTCAAAAAACCCTACCCAATATCTAGGATCAAAATTTGATCAGGCTCTGATACCACTTGTAAGGAAACTCAAGTGCGGAAACAACTTCCTACACTAATCTCTAAAGGAAAGTATTGTGCAAATTCTTTTAAATCCTTACAATTTCAGATTCATTAACTACTTTAACAATGATATTATAGCCATATACCATGAATATAGAAAATAGAGAATGACACAATGATTTACCCTGGGGAAACCTTTCGGTAAAAACCCCAGCACTCCAAAACCTACACAATGTATTAATCAAAACTATTACAGTTTACAATTCACTTGCAATGCAAGTTCTTTCAGAAGATTTTTTCCAACTCTTGAAGACAAATCATGGTAGCTTAAAACATTCCAACAATACACTTACTTCTCCTATCTTCACAACCCTAAAAAATGCTTATATCATGCACTTCCCTTTTTAGGGAACCTTCCAAAGATAGTTGTATTAGGGTTTTACCATTCTCCAAGAAAATAGGAACCCGAAATTTTTTTTCAAGGTGATGCCCCAAACCCCACGATTAGGGAAGAGTGTATAGTACTCAACTTTATCAGTTGCCACATGTCTTCACCCATCATTGATTCTTCCAGACATAGCTCTTACATGTCATAGGAATCCATCATAACCAGTTCAGCCATGATCTCCTTACACATAATTCAAGATGTTGACACATCAAGTAGAGTGACACATCAACATGCCAACTAGACATGTACACTCACACTTAATTACATTATTTGCAAGAAATACATTTTACAAAAAAATAATAAGAATAGGAATTATCCAAGGTTGAGACACCTTATTCCTAACAATAATTAACCTTGCATCTACCTAGTTTTCTTTCCCTTTAAAAAATGGCAAGGTTGCCCCAATCTGATCAATCTCTTCACCTACTTGTAGAATAGTCCCATGAATATCTGGTCTAACAGATTGCATAGTAGCCAATCTCTCAAAAAGTGATGCTCTTACTAACCAAGTTGTATGATAAGTATTAAAAATTGCAACAAATTTTTTTACCTCTATCTATAACCTAGGTAATTTGTTAAAAGTAGTGTATACTACATTTGCCTTCTCCTTTAAAACATTAACTCTATGCAACAACACCTTTAATAAGGCATGTAATACCACCTCATTCTGTTCTATTTTCACCTATTCTATTGATGTAGTAGCTTCTTCTCCATTTTAATTTTGAATCTCTATCTGAGGGGGTTGTTCTGGTGGTGGGGGTGTAACCACAAGCATATTGATTATTTGGTATGTTAAATACTCCACAATCTTCTCCAATTCCTTTTCCTTTATGATTTGTACTTCCCTATCTCTGACAAGTGCACTATAATCTTGAAATAATTTTTTTAACTTATTTGAGAGTTTCCTTGTCTTGTCTTCATTTAGTCTAGAAAAATGGGTGAGTACCTGTGAGATTTCAAGGTCACCTGTATTGTGGATAGACCACACAATCTTATCACCATCCATCTTTTCTTGTATATTTAAAAGAGAGAGATTTTAATCATTGGGATAGAGGCTCCACCTAGCTAGTACCTGATTCTTAGGGCTATACCCAAATATTTTTATTATATCCCCTACTATGGTTTCTAAAGATAGACTTAGATTGTCATGTCTCTTGATCTGATCTATAATGAAAGATGAGGCCAGATCCCACCTAGGTACAAGAAACATGTTGCTAGCATTCACTAATTTTAAAGCTTCCTTAGGAGTGATGGTCTCTGATTCAGGATCATATTCCTTTAATGCATGGATGGCCTCATCAGGTATTTGACCCTCCTCTGTGATCTATACATTGGATTCAACCTATTTTTTCTTATGCCACAATAAGAAATTCTTGAATTCATCTAAGTTAATAAAATCATCATCCTTCAAAAAGGCATCCTACTGGATCAATCTCTCATCTTGACATAAAGCCAAGGGAAATTTAACTTCTTTAACTATTTCCTTTTTCTTTCTCATCTCTTCCCCGATCTTCTTCCTCAGTTGATGATCATACACCCTTGTACTAGTAAAAAGGGCTCCCACCCTATCTTTTTCTTTTCTGTGGATTTGTCTTGTAAAAGCTCTCCAATTTGCAATTTCTACCTCTTAAGAGGAGGCTCACTAGTATCATGAGAGCTAGGAAGCTCTGTCAAATCCATAATTGTATTTTCTTCTCCTCCTTGCTTAATAGGGGGTGGTTGTTTTATGGTAGGAGGGTTATGTATTGAATAGCCATCACTGTCTTCTTCACACTCTGACTTAGAGTGCTTCTCCTTTTCCCTTTTTTTATCATCAATTTGGTCCTCAAATGAATTGACCAATGTATTGAAATTCTCCATCATTTTATCTAACCTTTTTAAATAAGGAAATGTAGGGTAGAATTCTCCAAAGGGATTTCCCTTTGTTTCAATTGTTTCTCAAATGAAAACAACTCTAAGAATTGTTGTGCTCTCCTTTGCGCTTCATCATCCTCTATGATATTTCTCATGATGTCTTCCTCTGGACACTGCTCATGTCTATTGCTTATAAGAATGGTAGAAGTATAGAATTTCCTAGTAGTAAAAATGAAATCCTTTGTATCTACATACCTATATATGGTAACATTCATCTTATACTGGCCCAACCAATCATTTAACTTATTGAATGCATTCTTCCCAATTGTGAAGTTGCATACTCTGAAGTGCCTAGGGGTAAGGGTACCCTTCCTATGGGGGACCAAGTGCTCCTTATCAATTAACATAAGCTGCTAGATGATCTCTAGAAATGCAATCCTTGGTGGCAGAAAGAATAGTAGAACATGAGGTGGCTGGGAGCACCCATAGACTCTGATTATTGTAAAAGTCTTCTCATAATAGAAATCTCCCCAGTTATGATTTTTAGGCCACTTGTCAACAAATTGACAAGGCCTTAGTAATTGCAAAGATTTAACTGACAGCCTAGAAAGATTTAGTCCTATGCTGAGCAAGATTGGTTATACAATCTAGTTCTCAAAAGCACAAAAGTCACAATCCATGGAAGTATAGCTCCATGCCCTTATCCATAACTGAACTAGATTAGGTTGACCCCTCCACATCATTTGAGGCTGAAGGTGCTCCAAGTCCATAATATTGTAGTTGTAATAAAAAATGAGATGCATTAGTAGTGAGTAATGCATAGATCTAGGAGAAGGAACCCTTTTCCTAATAGCTTCAAACCTTTCATGCATCTTATTTATGACATACCCAATGTAGTCATATCCTTTTCTTGTATGGAGGATCTGTTAATCTAATACCAACATTAATATATTAGATTAAGTTCTTTCTTCTCCACCATCCACTCCCAACACTCTGCTCAAACCATATGTAATGTAATTAATATAAAAACTCAAATCCTTGTAGAAATAAGGAGTGGCCCTTGCTATTTTAGCAATGTAGTTTCTATTGGCTCTTGGGGCATGACTCTATATTTCCCTAGCAACTAAATTTGATTTCGTAATGTAGCTATTCCCTTGGGCCTATAAATCGATCTCTGTGACCATGGAATGGGAATGCGAATGCCGAAAGCCTTCATAAATGAATTTCTATCTAATGTGGCTAGAGTTAAGCCATCCCCTTTCCTTATTGTTTTTGACAAAGGGTCATATCTGTAGGCCAACCCAATGAGAAAGTCTTCATCTATAACAACATTTGGTACTATCAACCTAGCCAACTTGGAGGTCCAAGGGTTTGAAATAGGTACTGGACTATTAGAATTCTTATAAAAATACCTAAATAGACACATTCTAGACACATCTCCTATCTTTGCATCTCTATAGAATCCTAAATCATCAGTGAAGATTTTGTCACTAACCTTTTTATTTTGCGAGGACCCAAGCAGCAAAGTGAGAAATTTTTCTGAGTAACTCTCCTTCACCTTTTCTTTGGATCCCTTACTGGTGGAAGCTCTATTGGTTGTTGGCTGACTCATCCTAACTATAGATAAAATTTCTTCTAAAAATTATGAACTTACTGAACTCTTTAATCATTGAAAAACTTAGTAAATCTCGTAATTCTTCAGCTCTGTCTCTCCAGAATGCTTGGTGTATTTTAGAATGAATAGAAATTAACTGTATTTATTCTAAAGAATTGAATCCAATAGATCATTTATTGCTCAAGTTCTATAATTCACTTCCATCATTACTTGGCATGTTCTAAACTCAATTCACTATTCGTGAACCAAGAAATTGATAGGTAATCAAAATTTTATTTCTTGCGACTTAGCGACTACAGACAGTCTCCCAGTCACTGGAAGACCTGGTGACCTTTTAATACTTTCTGAGACTTAGTGACTAAATGAAAATCCTTAGTCCCTACATGATTTTATCTTTTTAAATTCTATCTCGAGACCTAGAAACTATAGTAAAAAATCATAGCCCTTGAATGATTTGGCTCTTTATGATTTTGTCTCGCAATCTAGCGACCTTTTGAAACTTTAATTTTTCATTCAAAGACCCAATGAATATAGTCTATCTCTCAATCATTACAAAATTTATCACTTGTTAATTTTATTCTAAGACTTGGTGACAAACGTCTTTCCAAAGTCTCAATAGCTTATCTTCTCATTGGGAGACTTAGCGACTGCAGTGAGTCTCTTAATCGCTAGAACTTGTTGACTTTTCAAAGTTTTTCTAGAGACTACCCGATTTCACCCATCTAGAGACCTGATGACTAAAGATAAGCCTCTTAACCATTGTAATTTTTTTCAAATACTCATTTCATCTCGTGACTTCACAATAGCCACATGATCTTAATTTGATGGTAGTCACTCAGTCTTTATAATTTTTAGATGACATCATCTTTATTAAGCGATTAAGAGACAACTGTTAGATCTAGTTTTGAAGAAAACAATCAACAGTAGTCACTTAATCTCTTAAACTTCACTCTAAATTTGACTTTTTGAAGAGACCTGGAGACTGAACCAATCTGGAGATCTAGCAACTGAATGAAAATAGATTTGATTTACTGTATCTGGAGATTCAATGACTATAGTCCATCTCATAATTGCTGAAAGATTATTATTTCATTATTTTATTTGGTGACCAATCAGGGATGAACATGTCATCAAATCCAGCAAGGGGATCCATATCATTTTTCATTTTTTGACCTTGGTAAGCACTTAACGCTTAGTCATCTGGCAATTGTGTGACTGAAGTCACCTCCCAATTGATTAATACTTTCCTTAACCCTGGTTAAATTTGGAGACCATGTGAAAGCCTTTATTCACCAAGTCACCAAATAACTTGCTTAATTTCAGTTAGATTATGAGATTAAGCATCAACCATTGATCTTTCCTTCATCCTACAGTCCTCATTGAGTTGCTAAATACATTGTGACTTAACTGCTACATCACAAGATCAAGAGATATCCGTGTCATTGGATCACTGAATGTTTAAAATATAACCACTAGAATCTAGAGAACACATGACAACTACAATCACTGGGTCACTGGATAAATAGACTAACTGCTCAAGAACTAGGAGACCTAGCTACTGAAGGAAAATACACCACTATCTTTCATTTGGAGACTTAGTGAATATAGTTAGTCTCCTAGTCGCTAAATACTTTATCACTTCATCATTTTATTGAGAGATCACCCAAGTGAAGGTATTTTTGATCTGGAGACTGGGTGACTATAGTCACTCTAAAAAATTTAAACAATATAGTCACTAGATCTCATAATTCTCCATGGGGTCATTTAGAGACTACCTGACTAAAGACACTTCACTGAGTCTCTTGAAGGAAATGAATATTCTCAACACTTAAATAGATCATGTGATAAAGGGTTTTGGGAGTTCACTAGACTAAAAGGAATATGCTGAAATCATCAGGAGACCAAGCGACTAGCTGGGGAATAAAATGCACACATGACTAAAGGGTTGTTAAGTGATTTCAAAAAGGTAATGGAAAAATAGAACCTGGATAGGCTTTTATCAGGTTTTTTAGATCTCTAAGCATATTTACAACCTAGCACTTAGGGTTTTTTACCGTTATGAACATATTTCAAGGTCTGGGAAAGGACAATTGTAGGAGACTTCAACACACAAACATGGAAAACTTTCAAAGAAGAAAAAATTAAAATGCAACTTTGAAAACTAAAAATACTACCAACAGGGTCATTCATCCAAATGTAGAGGGTGCATCCATTGTGGATGCATCCAATACATACTCATCAAACTTATTCTTCTTTGCCTCTAACCAAATCAAGCTAACATCTTTTGAAACTTTCACAAACTTGATTTCTCCTTCAGTATCCAATATTGATTCTTCTGACTTTTTAGGGCTTTCCTGACTTTGCGATCTTGATCTACAAAACTTTGAGATGTGTCAAACCTTGTTACAAGAGTGACAAATAACTGGAGGCCTTAAATTCCTTGACGCATTGATATGGGTTACCATTTTACTCTGTCTAGCTAAGTGACCATTATAATTACATATCTGACATGTAATACTCTGAGAACTTCTTGCATTTGGTTGATTCTAATTTCTTTGATTATGCTGAGTCTTGTTCTTCTAACTTGTTCTACAATTCATAGCTCTATGACCAAATTTATTGCATGAATAACAATAACCATTAAAAAGTCTTACCTCTTTACAATTCCTTTCTATATGTCCATGCTTGTTACATGCATAATGAGTTCAGTCTACTAGCTTGTGCTCATCCTTAGATAGTTCAACATTGTCTTTAGTCTGATTTCCAGTCTCCTTAGCATCTTGTTGGTAAATAGATTGTTCTTTTAAATTTAACTCCCAAATGCCCAAATCTATGAGAAATAGTTTGATACCAACAATTGGATAATCTATCACTAGGTTGATAGATTTCCTCTGAATTGAAAGGTACAACTCCCTTATGAATGATATTCCATGAATTTGTGTATTCCTAACTAATTGGGTACATTCTTAACCTGAGAATGGAAGAGGAAAACCAAGCCATCCCTAGATAGAACTAACTGAGGTAGTAAATTTAGTTCTAAACCTAGCGAACTCCAAGGATTCCCATTTCCTATGACTCCCCGACATTGGTAATGCAATATGAATGTTACTTGTGCAAATGCAAAATGGAATGAAAAGAAGATTAAATATCCTAATCTTTGCAGCAGGAACAGATGAAAATACTTCGATCTACAACCCATTCACCATTTGACTCAAGATGCAATAATGTGTTCAAAACTGAATACAACCATGTTTTGATTGATTATAATTAGAAAAGTAATAACCAAATGCTCTGATTCAAAATAAAACCTCTCTTTGTATTGAACACAATAAATACAATACTCTAGTTTTATTTACTTGCAATCTCCTTGCCAAATCAATTACAAAACTCAAAACATAAAACCCCTAAATGCATGAAATGAAATGCATAAATGAAAATATGTCTCCCCTCTACTCCAGCACTTTGACTTTTGTAGGAAAAGAAGAATCCCTAGAATAGAAAAGATTTTATAATAAATAGCATTCCTCGGCCACTGTTCAGTTCCCTCCTTTGTTTCTTTTCAGTTTTGTAACTGATTCTTGAAATTCCTTTCTAATGACTTTCACTTTGTGAATATTTTTTATTTCTCTAATTATCTTCTCAATCCTTATCTTTTATATTTTATAGCAATCTCCTTCTTTGTCTTCTAAATAAATCATGCTTTTTCTCTCTATAAAACTGCACTGATCATTTTATCAAATGATTTGCATATTCTCTAAAAATATCAAACTTCATTTTTCATGGAGATATCAGACACTTGTCACCATAGAAAAGGGAATACTTGCCTATTTTGGACAGTTTGATAGCTATGAAAAGGAGCCACAATGTTACTGCACAACCAACCCTTTCCATATATAAATTCTTAATTAGGAAAATCCTTCACACATATATCTTTCTCAACAGGTGGCATAGGAAAAATTTAAAGGAACTGTGTCAATTCAAAAATCTTGCCACTTCATTGTATACTTGGCACTATATCCTTTTTATTTCTGTGATGCTCTAGAATAACTATTTACACTGGTCATGTTTGTGTTGACAGGTGGGAGTGATGACGGTCCTCATCAATGCTAGAAGAATGGAGCCACTCAACAACATGTTATAAATTCTACCGATGTCAACTTCTATCTTCTCCAAAATGTGCCAAATTGAGATGCAATTTTATACGAACTATCCCCTAAATTTCTCCATAGAGGCTCTAATGTGTGTATGTCATTCCACAGACTTGGGTTCAAAGGCACAATTTCCCTAGATGTTCAGGAGAATGACTTCAACCTCCATTAGCTTATACATGTATTTGTACAAGGGCCCAATTTGCAATCAAATATGTGAACTAAGAATGTAGAATATCATCTTTTTCGAGGCCAAAAAGATGCTCGAGAGGAATCATCCTTTCATCGAGGACCATATACTCACTTTTGAACCTCTCTGTGCCTCTATGGTCTGGGCTCAAATTGACCACTTCATGAAATGAATGACTACTATTATTAGTGTTATATGGTACCATTTACATATACCTGATCCTTTGTTGATTCCATAAGACTTGATACTTACCATGACTAAACTTTCTCATTTTCTCAATTCACTATAAACTATGGATCTTGTTATAGCAATTTCTTTGGGCTAAGTACAGGCATCCTGTCATGGGATTATACTCAAGATCTCAGTATTTAACTTTCTTATCATCTCTGGTAGAAAAAATGTAAGAATGTCAAGTACTTATAGCCAAACCTCTTATATGTTTGATATGTCCAATTAATGTGATCTTGAGCTTTCCTGTGGCTATTTCCAAAATCTTTATTGTTTGGTCAGCTGAACTGGTACATAACCACTCATTAGTAGGTTCACTCTAGTTTTACCTACAGGCTACCTAATCTTTAGGTGCCCTTCATTTATCCCATAGAAGTATCGAATCCCCAACCATGAACTTCCTTGGTCTAGTTTTCTTGTGAAAGAGATTCTTTACCTGCATCTAATGTTCTATGATATAATTAACAATCTTCTCTCATTCCTCTTCAAGTTTATTCAGATACAAAATTCACTTTTCTAACCCATCCTTATAGATACTATCTTCTACCACTATTCTCAACTTATTAGTGACCAATTCTAGAGGTAGGAGAAGGCTTTCCTCAACTCCGTATACCAACTCAAAAGGTGAAATACCAATTTCCCTCTTTGGAGTTACTCTATCAACCCATAGCACTTCGTGAATTTTCTTATGCCAAGTCCTTTGGTTATCTGAGACAAGCTTTCTTACTATATTTACCAGGTTCTTATTACTTGACTTACCTTGACCATTTCCTTGTGGGAAATAGTTAGACAAATGACTATTAGTTATACTGTACTCAAAATAGAATTTGGTAATTTTAGCTGAAGAAAAGTAAGCTGCATTATCCATGACTATTTTAATAGACACACCAAATCTTACCATGATGTTCTCTTTGATGAATTTGCACACTACTTCGGGAGTAGTTTTCTTTGTTGCCTTCACCTCTACCCATTTCATAAAATAGTTAGTTGCAGTGATTATATAAGTGTGACTGGAACTTGATGCAAGATTGATAGGCCTAATAAAATTGAAGGCCCCATTGCTGAAAGGGACCTTCTATTATTATTGGTCTGAGAGGAAGAGTTGCTAGTTGAGGTCGACCTCTGAACATCTTACATTTTTCACACTTGGCCACTCAATGATATGCATCTTTGAACATTCTTAGGTAATAATAGCATTGCCTCAAAATCTTAAATGTAGTTACAAAAGATGAGAAATGCCCACCACAAGCTTCATCATGGAATGTTTTTAACAATCTCTCTTGATTTTGCTTGTCTACACACCTAAGAAAATTTCCATCTATAGATATTTTGTATAATGTACCTTCCCAAATGACATATTTAGTAGCTTTCAACCTTAGGTCTCTCCTTTGTTTAGCTATCAATCTTTCAGGGCATTCACAATAAGTTAGGAAATATACAATGTCTTCAAAACATGGGTCTTGCAAACTCACTGCCAAAACTAATTGTTTTGTTTCAGGCTGGTTATCTCCTTTTCTTTCTTCCATAGCTTTGAACAATACATTGCCTTGTACTAGTTTTGTTGGCTTGATCTCTATGTCATATTCTTGTGTTTTGGCTAACCAATCCCCTTTGTTATTACATCCTACATCTTATTGGGTTAATATACTCTTTACCACAATGTCAGGAACAAATACAATGGAGTGGGAATGTAAGATATAAAATCTAAAGTTCTTCAAGACTTTCACCACCAAAAAAGCATGTTTCTCAGCCTGAGAATATCTTAGCTCATGATTTTTTAGGGGCATCCTCATAAAGGCAATAGGAGCCTGAACTCCTTTATTTTCTTACATAAGAATAGCTAACAATGTATGTTCAGATGTGTAACAATAAATCATGAAATCCTTCTTATAATCTAGGTGGCATAAGACAGGGATGTTGGCTATAGCATCCTTTATATCTTGGAAGGCTCTTTGACCAAGGTCATTCCACTTAAAATTTTGATTACCTTTCATCATGTCTACAATACACTTGGTGGTCTCTGAAAAATCAAGGATGAATCTTCTAAGAAAATTTACTTGACTGAAGAATGATTTCACTCTAGTTTTACTTACAGGCAAACTTAGCCTTTGAATGGCTTTGGCTCACTCTGGGTTGATCCTAATACCTTCTTGTGATCAAATATGACCCAGTAGTTTTCCTTTGGTAAGATAGAATACTGACTTCTTAGGATTTAAAGAGATCCCAAGTTCTCTACACCTTCACAATACTCTTTCTAAATCCTTAACATGATCACTTCTTTTCTTAGAGAACATAGTTAAGTCATCTAAATATATGATGATGATCTTATCTTTCATATTTTCAAAAGACAAATCCATACCTCGTTGAAATGTAGCACCAGCGTTGATAAGGCCAAATGACATTGTGTGGTATGCAAATGTGCCCCAAGGAGTGGTAAACATGGTCTTGTGTTGATCTTTATCTTCTACTTCAACTTGGTTGTACTCAAAAAATCAATCAAGAATAGACATCATGTCGGCCCAAGAAACTATCTGCAACAAGTGATCCATGTTGGGGAGTGCATAATTTTCTTTTATAGAAGCTTGGTTTAAATTTCTAAAATCTATGCATATCCTTATTTCTCCATTCTTTTTCCTCATAGGGACAATGTTAGCTACCCATGTAGAGTGGTGGATAGGGTAGATAATCCTAGATTTGAGCATTTTATCAACCTCTCTAAAGATGGCATCTACCACTTTAGGATTGTAGTTTCTTTGCTTCTACCTGAATGGGGTAGCATCGGGTTTTAGGGGAATTTGATGCTTGAAATTTCCTCCCATTAAGCTTTTTAAATCTTCATAACTCCAAGAAATGAAATCTTGATATTCTAGAAAAAGCCTTTTAGCTTCTACTTTTTCTTCAAGTGTGCAACACTTCCCTATGTTTATCATCCTCAGATTTGACTTATTCCCAATGTTCATCCCTTCGTATTGTCTAGTCATGAGACCTTTCTCTATCCTTTTCTTCTTAACATAAGCATCATGATGATTGAACAATTTCTCTAATGATATAAAATATGGGGGAATGACGTTACCTTGAAATTGAGTCACACCTGGTTCATCTTTCTTCCATTTCTTGGGATGATCTTGTGAGAGATCATTTGGCTTTTCTTTAGGGGAACTATCATTACCTTCAAGGAAGAGTTGCAAGCATTTTTCATCATCGAATACTTTCCAATCATCTAAATTGTTAGGTACTGATAGCCTGTACATTACCTCTATCTAGTACTTCTTTTCTTTAAATTCTGGATGAAGTAGTAGCAAGGAAGCAGAGACTGCTAGTGAATCTTGTAAGGAAACTCAGGTGTGGAAACAACTTCCTACACTAATCTCTAAAGGAAAGTATTGTACAAATTCTTTTAAATCCTTACAATTTCATATTTTTTAAGTACTTTAACAATGATATTGCAGCCATATACCATGCATACATAAAATAGAGAATGACACAATGATTTACCCTGGGGAAACCTTTCAGTAAAAACCCCAGCACTCCAAAACCTGCACAGTGTATTAATCAAAACTATTATAGTTTACAATACACTTGCAATGCAAGTTCTTTCAGAAGATTTTCCAACTCTCGAAGACAAATCATGGTAGCATAAAATGTTTCAACAATACACTAACTTCTCCTATCTTCATAACCCTAAAAAATGCTTATATCATGCGCTTCCTTTTTAGGGAAACTTCCAAAGTTAGCTGTATTAGGGTTTTACCATTCTCTAAGAAAATAGGAACCCAAAAAATTTATCAGTTGCCACATGTCTTCACCAAATTGGGGAAGAGTGTATAGTACTCAACTTTATCAGTTGCCACATGTCTTAACCCATCATTGAATCTCCCAGACATAGCTCTTACGTGTCATAGGAATCCATCATAACCATTTCAGCCATGATCTCCTTACACACAATTCAAGATGCTAACACATCAAGTGGAGTGACACATCAACATGCCAAATAGACATTTACACTCACACTTAATTACATTATTTGCAAGAAATACATTTTACAAAACAAATAATAAGAATAAGAATTATCTAAGGTTGAGACACCTTATTCCTAACAAATCTACTTTGGAATTTAATTCTCTAGGAACATATTCATTTGAAAATCCATCTAGTCCTTCAACCTTGTCCCATACCCTATTTTGGCAACTCTTCAATTTCTAATTTTTGACAGAGTATTGACTTTTGATTTGGCACACAATCAACTCAGTGTCACCTCAAGCTTTTAGAATTTTCACACCCTTTTCTTTCACAGCAATTATCCCAAGTAACAATGCCTCATACTCAGCCATATTATTGGTATTTGTGAACTCCAATTTGAAATCCATCAGATTGAGCACACCTTTGGGTGGGATCAATACAACTCCAGCATTAGAGCTAGAGGAAGAACAACTGCCATCAAATTCTAGTGTCCAGACTTCTGGAGTCTTTTCTCTCTCAGAGGCCTTAACTTCTTCTTGTTCGCTTTCAAGTTCATCAACAACACCCTAGGTAAACAACATGTAATTACCAAAATCCAACTCTTGATATAGGATTTGAGCTTTTCGATCATTTGATTTCAGAACTGTGAACTTTGACTTCTCCGCAGGCTCTAGTTTGACCTTCTTATTTCCCACAAGAATTACTGCCTGGGACCAATCCAATTTAATTTCCCCACCTAAATCTTTGCAAAAACTTCTTCTTAGTAGTAGTCCATAACTTTCTGGTATATCTACAACAAGGATCATTAGTAGTATCTTCTTTTCAGGATGGGCAGCCAAAGCTACTTGGGCATCTTTGATTTGGCCAAGAAGAGGAACTTGCTTAGCGTTCATAGAATAGCATCTACCATGGATTTTTGTCATGGTGAGGCCTAAGGCTTTAGCTATAGGGGAAGGAATCATGTTATCAGAAGCACCTAAATCTATGATATAGTTGCTAATTTTATAGCCATTGATATACAAAGAGACATAAAATGGTTCAGGTTTTTGACCCGAGAAGGTAGCTAGTACAGTGGTTTCTCCTTGTTCAAATAGTTTTTCTATTGAGGAATCATCTTTGTTGGAAGAGGTGATATTTTAATTTACATTTATACTATCTCCTTTTAAGTAATCCATGAATCTTTTCAATTCAACAGGTTTCAACCTTAAATAATCTATGGGAGAAATTTTGATTTTGGAATTTTTATAGAACTGAATGAAATCAAAAGAATCATTTTCCTTACCTGGCTATGAGATTTTCACTCCTTAACTGATTTCCTTCATACCTAGTAGATGCATCATTGGTTCTTGTTAAAGGAATTATAATAGGAGTTTTGTTTTTTGGCTCTGAGTTAGAATTGCATAGGTAGTGCCATCTATAGTAGCATAACATTCTCCTTGCTTCTTAGAATCAGATTCATACTCAAAAAATAAATTTACAGCGTCGCCATGCGAGCATGAATCTAGTTCATTGTTTGGTGTAGTAGTATCCAACTCATTAGTAGATAATAATTGCATCATGTGAGCTATTTTAGGATAGCTCTGACCATTATGGTCCATCGTTAGAAGAAATACACACATATTTCCTTTCTTAAGGGGAGCCTCAGTTGCAAGCCTTCGTTGTGGAGCAGGTAATTATAGTGTCCTGCTATCAGTATTTCTACTATTCTGATCTTGAAATAGTTTCTGGTATGGATTGTTGAACTTAGGGAGTTTCCTTTTTAAAGAGATGATTTCATTGGACATTTTATACATCATCTCATTGGTCGATGTAGTGCCACTTGAACTAGTGCCTATCTGTATCTCTCTTTTCCATCTGCCAGCAGAAATCATGTCATCTTCTAACTCAATGGTTGTTTTCTGAGCAGTGTCCAAATCTATAGGTCATGCTCTTCTCAGATCATAATTCATATCTGGTGGAATGGAACTCATAAATAATATCTTTAGATTTTTAGGAGTGGGTTTATCAGTAGTGGGAATTTTGTTGGCAATCTTATTGAATCTAGCAACAAACTCCCTCATACTTATAGAAGCTTGTTTCTTGATAGAGATCAGTTGCATGAACAACACATGTTCATCTTTAGCTATTTTGAACCTAGCTTCAAAAGTCATCCTCATAGTATCCCAACTTGTGATTGAAGAATCATCCAAGTGATAAAACCAGTCAGCCACTGCTTCAACTAGAATTTCAACAAATAGCCCAATAGAAACATCTTCATAACCAACTCCTAGGATATGAGTTGCTACAAAGAAGGCTTTAATGTGTTCATCTGTAGTAACTTTTCAATCTCCTGAGAACTTTGGAAAGTTCTTTCTAGATCCTAAAGGGAGTGGATGATATGTTGTGAACTACAATGGACTAGTCATAGCGGCCCATGGAGCTGCCATGACTGTAGGTGTAGGATGTTAAGGAAAATTAATAATAGGAGAAGCAACTAATCCATGTAGATTTAATACCTGGAAAGTTTTAGGTAATGAATTTTTTGTTTTGGGAGATGAAGGTGGTCTACTCTAGCTTCTTTTGTCACCTTTTTGATGAGGTAAGTCTATTATGGGAAAATCGAGCTCAGTGAGCCTTTCGAATGTAGGGTCTTTTCCACCTTTCCCCTTGGTACTTCTGAAAAATCTTCTTTGATCTAGAGCTTGGGATTAGTTTTTCTACCTAGCTTCATGCTCAACTTTGCATTGATTTCTCCTCTTAATTTCCCTTTCAAGTGCTTCTGCTCTCGCTTTTTCTTATTCAAGCACTTGTGATGTAGTCAAGGATGGTGGATCTAATTAATGATAGTCCAAACCTTATAGCCAATAGAATTACACAGCGGAATACTCAACACAAAAAATAACACCACAAATGTTTTAAGTAATTTTCATTAACATGCCCGGCTGTAAGGCCTTCCAGGTTAGGGCTAATTACAAAATGAAACAATTCTACAAGATCCATAAGAAAATCTAATACAATCTGAGCTAGTTCAGCTCTAAAGATAATCAAAAGCTGATGGAAACCCTAAGGTAGATCTAAACTTGAGCTCACAAGACTCCAAGAAATCTCCTTGTCTGCAAGTATGAAACCCCTAGCTCTGCTACAAACAACTATCAGATATCAATCTGATCTGCAAGATCATGCAAGAAATTTTCCACAACTTCTCCAACTTTAGCTTTAGAATCTCTGATCTAAGTCACTAAGTCTTCAAGTCATGAACTTCTTTGATCTCCCAATGATCTACCAATGAACCCCCTAAACATCTACGCAAACATCCTATAAATACTAATCATCAGCCATAAGTTGACTGGATGAAACCCTTAACTCCCTAAAATAAATAATTAAATGCTATACATGTCAGCTTACAAATGTATACAAACATTTAGTTTAGCATGTTAGCCTATAACAATAGCTACCAATAGTAAATGCACTAAGTCAACTCAAAAAATCACACAAAACTCCATTCAGTAAACCAAAACTACCAAGCAACACTGAATTCACTGAGCATGCTAGGCATCATCAAGCACCAGTGTCGACCGAGCACCGTAGGCATGACCGAGTAACACTTTCACCAAGTGCCAAAGATTACCAAGTTCCTTAGTGACCAAGCTTCCTTCAATGACTGAGACCATCGGTCAAGGATACAACTGAGTAACACTGGCCAAAATAATAACACCCCATGCAGTTTCACTGAGGATAAAGGATATCCCTATTTTAACCTTGGATGCCCCTGCATCAAAAACCCTAGGTTCCAAAAGATGTTCATATGTGAGAAGAACATCTTTCAGTATTCAGCACATAAATCCCAAATTGGTTCCTCACATACAAGTCCTCCACCTTTTCTTCTTGCAAACTCTTCCACTTCATTTTCCTCTGTCTCTTCAAGTCTTTTCTTGATAATGTACAAGTTGGTTCTCCATACTGATCATTCATTTTCTCTGGATCCACAATCTCAACTCGGCTATCAATACTCAGGCTTCTCCTATTGATTGTTGGATCCATCAAAGGCATCAGTAAAAAATTCCTATCATCCTTCTCAATAGTAAACACATTTTGGACACAGTCATAAATAGCTCTGCAATCATATTTCCAAGGTCTACCGAGAAATATATCACAACTATTCATCTTCACAATGTCACAAAGTACAAGATCCTTGTACTGGCCAATCTGAACATCAATGAAACATTATTTGTTAGAATAATTGAGAGGGGGTTGAACCATTTATCCACAATCCCAAATCAAAATGTATAATCTAAAATAATTTACTTAAACTTCTACAGCTCGGTAACATAAAATACTATACTGTCTGTGCATTTACCGATTACCAGTCAATAAAAAACAATGATTACCGATCAAATCTAAAATTTAATATCTAAATAATGATTACCTAGGATCGAAAACTCAAAAATGTTCGCTCTTCTTAAGTGAGGTCAGTGAAGATCCAACCCTATTAAAGGTTACAAACACACTGTGAGGTGTGACCTTGTTAGAGGATTTCAGACTAACCATTATCATCCAACCAACATTCACTATGGGGATAATAGGATAACAATGTTCATTCTATGAATGAAACATATAAGACTTTCAAGTCCACTCTATTAAGAGATTTCTCTATTTACAATGGTTAAAATGTAACAACAGTTGATCTGATTACAATACTGTTGGAGATTTTCCAGCAGGCCATTACTGATTGTATGTTTGTCATTGATGAAAACATATAGAAAGTAGCATGTTTGGAAGTCTTATGTAGAAGCTTTTAGTATATGTAGCATGGACATGATATTAGCATGATATCATGGGTGCAGCGGTTAACTGTTAGTACAAACAGTTATATTGCAGTTGGTGTCAGCAGTGTTCCTGACAGAGTAACAGATAGTGTTCTATGTATGGTTGTTCATACAGTTATCATAGAGCCTTGCACACTTGGATATATATTGAAGACATGTTAGTGATGTTAACTTCATGGATGCATAGTCTGGTAATGAACGCAAGTAAAGTTATGCAGTCGCTATTTGCTTGTGCAGTTTCCTATGTTTGTTCAAAAGAGTCGACAAAGATTTTATTGGTTCTTGAGTTGCACCTATCTTGAGGGTATGCACCCTTGGATTTAAGCTTGGAGAAGTGTTATTGATGTTTGGTTAAGAGTGCATAAGTTAATTCAGCATACAGAGATAGTTCTAGTTGCTTTGGTAGAGCCGACAGTGTGTATGTAATGGACACCCCTGAATGCCCCAAAAAACTAAACCCACTGCTGAAAGGAATTATGTCAAATAGTTTGCATTCAACTTCTTATTTCTCCATTTAATGTTTTATACCCCTTATAACACTGGAAATCAAACAATTATTTGTTTGTTGTGTTTTGTGCATGGAATAGGAATCATACAACATAAACAAGAAATAAACTACAATAATATGCAAAGTGGACAATGAACTGCTGCCGATAAAATGTTATTTTCAGAATTAATAAAACCAAATACATGGCAGATTTATCAACTCACTAATTACTCCAGCCCATTCTTTCAAACTTGTTGCTACAGTGACGTGAATAGTACCACATGAATAGTGCCATGTGAATAGTGTCACATGAATAGTGCCACATGAATAATGCCACGTGAATAGTGCCGCTACAGTACTTTGTCCTTCAATCATTCCACTACCTTCATAAAATCATTCCCTCAAAGTGGCATAAGCATTGGACAAGTAGTGAAGAAGATATGAGCAAAATACCAAATCTGCCTGTAGCTGGAAATGCAACTAAATTGCCTGATAATGAAATTGATAACAATGGATTCCAAAGGCCAAACCCCAAGGGAATGACATCTAGAATGTCACAAGAGAGGATAAATGTCTTCAAATGCCAAGAACGGATCTACAACTCACACACCAATTTCTTCTCATATTCCACTCCCTTAATGAAGCCACAAACGCTTCCTTTTATTCTATTTCCAAGGGTCGGTTCAACTCTCATGGCCAATGTGGGATAAAAGATGTGCAATATAAAATATATATTAAAATATCCCCTTATGTCTCCCTTGGGTACACATCCCCATAAAATAAATATTAAAGTAACACTTTAATATTTTACAATTAAATTAAATGTTACTTTAATAAAACTTCAGGCATTAAAATGTATTAGCAATTAGACTCTGAATAATGCAAGTGATAGCTCGTCGGAAAGCTCTCACCGAAGAGTATCAAATCCAATCACCAAAACTGGCCTCCACTGTGTCTTGTTGACTTACTAAAAATAGTAAGTATGCCTGAAACTGGGTAAATCAACTTCATTTTGGCCCAAACTGGAAATGACTAGGCCAAAACACTCCAGGATCCCCTTAAACCCTTCGTTAGCCCTCGGGACCATGTAGAACAAGGATAATGCACACACACTTGGTCAACTACTAAAGTGGGGACATTACAGTCCACCCCCCTTGAAATTTCTTGTCCTCAAGCAATCTCAGTCCAGCCTGCTGAATAACCTGCTCACTCTCCCATGTAGAATCCTCCTCCGACAGGTCTCTCCATCTGACCAAATACTCCTTCACTACCCTATTTCTAAGCTTCCTCTCTCTGGTGTCCAAAATAGCCTCAGGTACTAACACAAGCTTCCCCTCCTCATCCAAAGGTGGTAAATCTATAGAAGGCACTACACTCTGACCAATGGCTTTCTTAAGCCTAGACACGTGAAACACATTGTGCACCCGACTGCCCTCTGGAAGCTCAAGCTCATAGGCCACTTTGCCCACTTTGTGTATTACCTTGTATGGACCATAAAATCTAGGTTTCAACTTTTCAGCTCCGCTCTTCTTGAGCGATGACTGTCTATATGGTTGTAGCCTCAAGTAAACCATATCCCCTACCTCGAAACTGCACTCTATTCGGTGCTGATCAGCATACAATTTCTGTTGATTCGGGGCCTGTTGTATATTCTCCTTGAGCACTTTCAGGATGTCCTGACTATCCTGCAATAAGTTTTTGGCTTTGGGCACTCTGCTGTCCCCCAAAACTAAATCCATGAAGCTAGGTGCTTCATAACCATAGACTGCCATGAAAGGAGTCATCCTGATGGACATATGATAAGTGGTGTTATAACAATACTCTCCCATATGCAACCATCTGATCCAAGCCTTTTGTTGTGTAGTTACATAGTTCCTCAATATCCCTCCACCCATTTATTCACAATCTCTGTTTGCCCATCTGTCTGTGGATGATAACTAGTGCTAGGTGTAAGATCTATACCACATAACCTAAACAACTCTTGCCAAAAAACACTCATAAACTTACTATCCTGATCACTAACAATGAATCTGGGCAGCCCATGTAACCTGAATATCTCTCTAAAGAAAAGATCTGCCACCTGTGCTGCTGTGTAAGTGGACAGAATAGAAAAGAAATGAGCGAACTTCATCAAGTGGTCCACCACCACATAGATGCAATCCCTTCCCTGCACTCATGGTAAACCAGTGATGAAGTCCATTGAAATACTTTCCCATTTCCTATCAGGAATGGGCAAGGGCTGTAATAACCCTGCAGGACATGTGTGCTCTCCCTTATTCTGTTGACAAACTGCACACTCCCTGACATACCTCTGAACATCATCCTTGAGCTCTCTCCATGAGAACCGCTCTTGGATCTGCCTGTAGGTCTTGAAGATCCCTGGATGCCTAGCTGTGGGTGCATCATGAAATGCCTTCAGTATCGCCTCTCTCAAATGTGACGACAGAATCAAATAAACCCTATCCTGAACTCTGATCAATCCATCTATCACCTCATAGCGATCATCCTGTATGCTACCTGAAATCAATCCAGAAGCCCAAGCATCTTCGACATACTCTGCTATAATCTGATCTCTCCAATCTCCTGAAATCTTTGCCAGAGCACATAAGTGAGGTCTCCGAGATAAGGCATCAGCCACCACATTTTTCTTACCTTTGACAAACTCTATGTCAAAGTCATAAGCCTACAATTTAGTAACCCATTTCTGTTGCCGATCATTAAGATCACACTGGCTCATGAAATATTTAATATTATTGTGATCAGTCTTTATCATAAAATGCCCACCTACCAAATACGATCGGAATTTGGCCAATGCATGCATTATGGCCAACATCTCTCGGTCATAGATAGAATAACTCTTCTCAACTCCCCAGAGCTTCCTACTCTTGAATGCAATGGGATGCTTCTCCTGCATCAATACTACTCCAATCCCATCACCCAATGCATCACAATGAAGCTCAAAAGGCTTCGTGAAATCTGGTAGAGCTAGAACTGGACATGAAGACATTACCTACTTGAAATGCTCAAAACACCTCTGTGCTGCCCCTGTCCACATGAAGGCCCCTTTCCTAGTAAGATCTGTCAAGGGTGCAGCAGTCTGTGAGAATCCCTTAACAAACCTCCTATAAAAACCACATAAACCAAAGAACCCCTTAAGCTGTGTAAGGTTTGTGGGAGTAGGCCAATCTACAATAGCTCTAATCTTTTCAGGATCAACCTAAACACCATCTGCACTAATGATATGCCCAAGGTAAAGGAGCTCGGTCATACCAAACTCACATTTAGATTCCTTGGCAAACAATGACTCTCTCTCCAGAATAGATAACACCTCCTCCAAATGATGTAAGTGCTCCTCCCAGGTCTTACTGAAGACAAAGATGTCATCAAAGAAGATCAAGACAAACCTCCTCAACTGCTTCCTGAATACCTGGTTCATACAACTCTGAAATGTAGCGGGTGCATTTTTTAGTCCAAATGGCATAACCATAAACTCAAATTGGCCATAGTGACATCGGAATGGTATTTTCTCAACATCCTCTTCTCTCATCTTGATTTGATGGTATCCGGACCGCAAATCAATTTTGGTGAAGAAGCATGCCCCATGCAACTCATCCATTAGCTCATCAATCCTAGGAATGGGATACCTATTTTTAATTGTTTTCTTATTCAGTGCCCTGTAATTGATGCACATGCGCATCATCCCATCCTTCTTCTTTACCAATACTACTACTGAAGCAAAGGGGCTCTTACTAGGCCTGATATGCCCCATCTCCAACAAATCCTTAATCACCTTCTCTATCTCATCCTTGTGTTTCTTAGGATGATGATATGGAGTAATCATAACTGGTTTGGCTCCCTCCTCGAGCTCGATAACATGCTCTATCCCTCTGTCAGGAGGAACCCCATGAGGAATATCTCCAAATACTTTAGCATGTCTATCAAGTATCTTCTAGATATCTGGTGGATGACTCTTTTCCTATGGCTCTGGTGAAGTTGGCATAATGTAGCACTCTGTCGCCCACTCTATGTCATCATGATGAAAAAGTCTTTGCATTCTCCTCAAGGACACTATTCTGCAACCTCCATCTAAAAGTCCTCTAAGTACCACAATTCTGCCCTCATGCTAGAATCTCATCTCCAATTTTTCTAGGTTGAGTGTGAACTCAACTAGCGAAGCCATCCATGTCATGCCGAGGATGACATCATAATCTCCCATGTCCACAACATAGAACTCATCCTCTAACTCATAGCCATCTCCAAACCTAATGTGAAGATTAGATATCTTTCGAGTGCACAATAATTTATCACCGTTAGCCACCATGACTCTAAACCCATCATGCTCCTCGGTCTGTAACCCTCTCCTAGCTACCAACTGTGCATCTATGAAGTTATGTGTAGCCCCAGTGTCAATGAGAGATATCACTTTCTGCCCCTGGATAGTACCCCTGACCTTAAATGTGATTGCCTTTTGGGCCCCTGTCAAGTGTGCCAATGATCTATCACCCTTAGGAATGCTGCTCTCCTCTATAGTGTTACCTTCATCTAAATCAGAGTGCTGATCCTCCACCTTTGACTCTGACTCTTCTGCTGAAAAATACTCCATTTGATTTGCCTTAGCCTTGAGAGGGCATTTATGAGATAAGTCCCAAGGCTCTCTACAGTGGAAGCACAACTTCTTCTTTCAAAGTTCATTCATGGTTTCATTGTCTAGTCCTTTTGATCCTTCTTTGGGTTTGTTATACTCTTTTTGAAATGATTTTTTGTCTTTGTCCTTGCGGTAGGAAGAATCTGTTGAATGGTATTTTCCTTTGTATACCGAAGGGGCTAAATCTCGTGCCTTTTTAGTCACTTCAGCTAAGGTGAGTGGATCATGTCCCTTCACCCAACCTCGTAATGGATCAGCAAGCCCATCACAAAATAACACCACCAATCTCCTAGGAGAGATATCAGTAACAAGTACAAACAAGCGCTAAAACTCAGTGATGTAAGCATCCACAGAACCTGACTATTTTAACTGTGCTAGCTCCTTGAAATGTAACTTGGGATCCCTAGTGTCAAATCTCTCAATCAATCTGTCAGTGAATTCCTCATAGGATGTAATCTGATTATGCCCCAGAGTCACCATGCCATGATGCCACCATTCATGTGCAACGCCATCCAAGTGCATAGCCGCATACTTGATAGCCTCCTCCTCAGGCATAGGATTTAGCTGCAAGTATGTATCTACCTTCTGCACCCAAGCTCGTGCAGTCATTTTCCCTGAAGCATCATAATAAGGTAAAGAAAGTTTTCCAACTTTCTTTCTCAGCTCAAAGTTTTGATTCCTCCCTCCTGCTCTAGGCATGTGTCTCATCCTCAAGTCCATATAATCTCTGAGGGAAATATCTGCCTGAAACTCCAGTCCACTAGCCTCCCAGTCCCTCCTGAACTGATCCTGTAACTTGGTAATCTGCGGTTCGTTTACTGGTTGAACTGGATCTCTGGGTGGGAAGGTGGGTAGAAGAGGTCTCAAGCTCACTGTCTGAGTTGGGCGTGCAACGTGTCTAAAGTTATCAGCCTCATTCCCATTGTTGCCATGTCCATTATTACCATTAATGTTATTCTCAGGACCATTGTTGTTAACTTGGCCTCCATTATTATCATTTCCCCCATTGTTATTGTTTCTGTTGTTGGCATCACATGGATTAATATTGACACCCATCTGTCTAGCCATGAGCTGCAACATCATGTCCATTCACCTATTCTGCTCCTGCTGCATATGCTGCCCCTGCTCTAATGTATCCAGTAACTGTCTGGACATTACCTCCCCCTGATCTAGACCAGTGTTCCTGACTCCACCTAATCCTGTATTCATGTCATCTCGGTCACCCATATTGCTGTCTTGATCAAATAATATCTCCTCTATGTCTGTATGACTGGGTTCTATTTCCACCTGCACAGATGAACTAGACTGTTCACTCTGCAAGTCTAAAGTCTTGTTTTGTCTTGCTCTAGTATTGCAAAAATTATAAGGGCCCTTTCGCATGCTCAAACATAAATGCTTAGCCTATTTTTTTTTTTTTTTTTAATTCTGATTTTAGTGTTTTGACATTTCGTCAAACACTTTTCCCTCTATCCGGCTATTCCAAATTCCCTATAAAACCTCCACAGGATGGCAGGACTTATAGCTCTGATACCACTGTAATGGACACCCCTGAATGCCCCAAAAAACTAAACCCACTGCTGAAAGGAATTATGTCAAATAGTTTGCATTCAACTTCTTATTTCTCCATTTAATGTTTTAAACCCCTTATAACACTAGAAATCAAACAATTATTTGTTTTTTGTGTTTTGTGCATGGAATAGGAATCATACAACATAAACAAGAAATAAACTACAATAATATGCAAAGTGGACAATGAACTGCTACCGATAAAATGTTATTTTCAGAATTAATAAAACCAAATACATGGTAGATTTATCAACTCACTAATTACTCCAGCATTAATGACATAATACTCCAGCCCATGCTTTCGAACTTGTTGCTACAGTGACGTGAATAGTACCACATGAATAGTGCCATGTGAATAGTGTCACGTGAATAGTGCCACATGAATAATGCCACGTGAATAGTGCCACTACAGTACTTTGTCCTTCAATCATTCCACTATCTTCATAAAATCATTCCCTCAAAGCGGCATAAGCATTGGACAAGTAGTGAAGAAGATATGAGCAAAATACCAAATCTGCCTGTAGCTAGAAATGCAACTAAACTGCCTGATAATGAAACTGATAACAATGGATTCCAAAGGCCAAACTCCAAGGGAATGACATCTAGAATGTCACAAGAGAGGATAAATGTCCTCAAATGCCAAGAACGGATCTGCAACTCACACACCAATTTCTTCTCATATTCCACTCCCTTAATGAAGCCACAAACGCTTCCTTTTATTCTATTTCCAAGGGTCGGTTCAACTCTCATGGTCAATGTGGGATAAAAGATGTGCAATATAAAACATATATTAAAATATCCCCTTATGTCTCCCTTGGGTACACATCCCCATAAAATAAATATTAAAGTAACACTTTAATATTTTACAATTAAATTAAATGTTACTTTAATAAAACTTCAGGCATTAAAATGTATTAGCAATCGGACTCCGAATAATGCAAGTGATAGCTCGTCGAAAAGCTCTCACCGAAGAGTATCAAATACAATCACCAAAATTGGCCTCCACCGTGTCTTGTTGACTTACTAAAAATAGTAAGTATGCCTGAAACTGAGTAAATCAACTTTATTTTGGCCCAAACTGGAAATGACTAGGCCAAAACACTCCAGGATCCCCTTAAACCCTTCGTTAGCCCTCGGGACCATGTAGAACAAGGCTAACGCACACACGCTTGGTCAACTACTAAAGTGGGGACATTACAGTGTACCGTGCATCTATATTTCTTTCATTAGATAGGTCCCAGAATGAGTTGCGTGCATAATAGAGCCAACATAATGTTTTTTGGAGTTTATTATGGTTTCTCTAATATGATTTCAAGGTGGTTCTAATAGGCCAACTTGACCATATCATTTGGAGGAAAGATATTTATAGGAAGTCATTTGTGATTGTTGAGGTGTTGTTCATGGTTGATTAAAAGAGCAAAGCAGAGTGTGTGAAGTACTAAGCCATCAGAAGAAGGTCTATGTGACCAAGTAAAGTACTTTTTATATTCATTAGAATTGATCCAGACAGCAGGTCAAAGCATATTTCACCAAGATCTAGTTCTAGTGTGTATCTATTATTTAGAAGGCTATAGCCTTCACCCATTTGAGTAGTGAGCTCTCAAATAGTGCATCCTCTCCCCTAACGGGGACAATTGTAAAAGACTCCTAACAGGGTCTGACCCTTAACCAGGTCTATTGTACTTAATATATTGTAAAGCTACTCCTAATAGGTTAAAGGATCTTCTAGCAAGGATCATTATACACTAGTATAGAATATTAGTGGGTATCAAGTCCCACCATGGTTTTTATCTATTTGGGTTTCCCCATAACCAAAATATTGGTGTTGTGTTCATGTGTTCTTTCATTGTTTTTATGCTTTATGTTTAAGTATACTTAATTGGATAAAGAATTGAATCTTGTAGATAACTGATTCACCCCCCCTCTCTCAGTTATCTCTTGGGACTATTCCTAACAATTGGTATCAGAGCCAAGTGCCTTGGAGAGAAATTTTAACAGCTTGAGGTTGATCAGATGGTGTACTTCAGGAAAGAAAGTCCTATTTTTTATGGAGAGAATTATCTTGATTGGAAGAACAAGATGGTAACCCATTTGGAGTGCATTGCTTTTGAAGTTTTTAATGTAACCATCAAAGTAGCCAAGATTCCTACCTTAGAAGACCTTGGAAAAGATGATGCTACTAACACAAAAAAGGAATTGTTTCATTATAATGCTATTGCTAAAAAAGCCCTTATCAACGCCCTATCTGATGGTGAATTTTCAGAAGTAAAAAAGGTAGATACAACCCACAAAATTTGGAAGCACCTAGAAGACACATTTGAAGGAGATAAACAAGCAAAGGATGCATGTAGAAAGACATGGAAGAAAAGATACAATGCATTAGAGATGTTGCCTGAAGAAAACATCAGAGCTTACAATCAGAGGATTAATGAAGCAATTGCTAGAATCAAGAACAATGGTGGAGAGATTTTAGAAGAGGACATTATGGATAAAGTAATGACTACTCTTACTCCATAATATGAAAGAAAGATCAACATCCTTGATGAGACCATGAAGCTTACATCAAATTTCAAGAGAGAGACCTTGATCAGCAAGATCTCAGCTTTTGAGATTTCAAGATTGAAGATAGAACAAAAAAGTGAAACAACTTTCAAAGCAACAGTTCATGGTAAGAAATCTGCAAACACTTCTGGTAATTTTGATGACAATGATGAAAATAAAACACTAGATGATTTTATTGCTATGGTTTCCAAAAGAGAAAAGAAAGGAAAAGGAAAATATGAAGGTCAATTACCATTTAAGTGCTTTTCATGTAATAAGATTGGTCACTTTGCATCTAAGTGTCCCACTAGAGCTAACAAGTTCAAAAAGGATTACAAGCCTAAGTATTCTAAGAAATGCTACTATGTTGAAGATGGAGTTTCAGATGAAGAATCAGGTGAAGAAGAAATTGGATTCATTTCTATTGTAGACAAGATGAATAGTAACTTAGTTCCTAAAGATGAGAAAGTAAATCAAGAGCTATAATTAATTTCATAAGCTAACATAAGGACATACTGGATTATAGATAATGGTTTTTCACATCACATGACAGGAGATAAAGGAAGGTTTATTCATTTGGACAAATACAATGGAGGTATGGTCAGATTTGGAGACAACACTCCTAAACCTATAGTTGGTAGAGGAGCCATCACTTTGGATGGAAAGAATAGTATTGATGATGTTCTTTATGTTGATGGTTTGAAACATAACCTTCTCAGTGTTGGACAGTTACCTAAAAAGACTATTAGTTGGAGTTCAAAGATGACAAATGCATCATTAACAACAAAGATGGTGTTATGATTACATCAGGCAAAAAAACTAGAGGTAATGTTTTTCAACTCAATTCAAAAGCAAGTTGTTTTATTTCTAAAGTTCATGACAGTTGATTGTGGCATAGAAGGCTATGTCATATCAATTTTGATAAAATAGTAAAGATAAGAAATGTAAAAGTAGTAAGAGATCTACCTAGCATAGAAAATCTAGTTGATACTATATGCAGGGAATGTGTGATGGGGAAGCATGTGAGAAATTCATTCAGGAGTAAGCAGAATTCAACAGAGAACAAGTTGGATCTAATTCATACAGACCTATGTGGTCCAACTCAAACAAGATCATACTATGGTGAAAGGTATTTCATTTTTTTTGTTGATGATTATGTTAGGAATGAATTCAAAGTATTTTGGCAGTCATTCTATAGCAGTTGTTGTTGCATTCATGACTTGGATTGTCATTGATGTCAACATAGTGATATTCTAGATATTAGCAGGAAAGTAGGTACAATTTTGTTTTGCACACATGTTGTATTGTAGATTGGATTTTGTGTATTCGATGGTATGTTCTTTGGTGTGTTATTAACCTATGGTTAACAGCGCAAAAATAAATTCACTCATTTGTGAGAGTTATGAGCATTTTGGTGAAAGTAGTGTTTAGACAGTGTTTCTATGAAGTGATGTTTGGAAATCAGAGGATATCTCTTAGCCAGGATGGAATCTAATTTTTCATAGTTAAAGGGATGTTGGAGACTCATTAATTATGACATGGTTCATAGCACAAACTTTGAGGATATGTTTGGAGAAAGTTACAGTGTCTGGAAGCTGACAGTTTTATGTGAATTCTGTGTGTAGCGTGTAGAATTTATTATTTTGTAATTAAGGACTGACTCATTTGTAATTATTTGAGTTTGGTATATAAGAAGGAATTTTTACTTGTTTTAATGTGTACTATGAAGATTGAGATGAGAATATATGCATGAAGTGAAGAAAAGAGCTAATTCAGTGATGAAGGAAGACTTGTGAGTACAGAGATCTGGAATTGTGATCTTGTGTAGCAGAGAGTATGGTTTTGGCATAGTGTGAAGGAGGTAATATATTTCATATTATTCTATTGAATAATTCTAAGATCTTTTGGACAGTGGGTTCAGAGATCTTGCCTTGAAGTTGTTTGGGCAGTGGGTCCTTCTATCTTCCATAAACTCTTAACCGGGTTAGAATATTTTAATAGGAATTCAAAATCTCCTAACAGGGATTTATATGTACTAAATGTATTTCATAAGACTCCTAACAGGGTCCATCCTCTAACAAGGAACTTTCATATTAGTGCATCATTTTGTGGGCATCATTCCCACTGGGGTTTACTCTTTTCAAAAGGTTCCCTAGTCAACATATCTTGTGTTATTATGAAATTATGTATGATTATCTTTCTATGATTGATCAGTATATTGATTACATTGTTTAAAGCTGTTGAATGGATAAATTATCTAATAACTGATTCACCCCCCCCCCTCTTAGTTATCTTGGGGATCTTTACTTTCTAACAATTGGTATCAGAGCAGCAAGTCCTTGAAAGAAAAGTTTAACAACTTAAGGAGATCCATGTTGAATTTTAGAAAAGAAAGCCCTAAGTTTGATGGAGTAAATTTTGACAGCTGGAAAGAAAAGATCAAGACACATCTATTGTGTTTAGGACCAAGTTATTGGTTGATTACAAAGAATGAGAGGACTATCATTGAGGAAGACAATCCAGAGGCAGGAACTAAAGATGAACTAGATCTATTCATGTGTAACATACTTGCAAGAGAAGCACTTTTTTCAGCACTACCAAAGAATGAATATAGTCAGGTAAGATGTTTGAAAACATCTCATGCAATTTGGAAAGCTTTACATTCTACTTTTGAAGGTGATGAACATGAAAAGAAGGCTAGATTACATAATTAGATTTGTGCATTTGAAGATATTAGAATGATGGAAGATGAATCTATTAGAAGCTATATTGGTAGGATGTCTGAGATTGTAATAGGAATAAATTCTTGTGGACGTGATAAGATAGAGAATGAAGTGATATGGAAAATTCTAAGAACTTTGACACTAGTATTCAAGAAGACAATGCAGATGATTGAACAAGTGATACCTTGTACATCAAACTTTTCAAGATAGACTCTTCTTGGAAGATTAGAAATAGCAGAGATGAACTTGAGATTATTAGGAGAGCTACATAGAATGGAAACAACATTCAGTGCTCTTAACATTAGACCTACAAGAAGTACTAGTGTGAATAGAGATTATGCCAGCAGTAGAAAATCTAAGGAAGATAAGAAGATTGAAGAAGATATTGCATTACTTGTAAAAAGAGAACCAGATGGTAAGAAAATCTTTAAATGTTGGACTTGTCAAGAATATGGTAATTTTACATCTAAATGTCCTAAAACAGTTAAGAAGTATAGAAGCAACTTTAAACCTAGGAGATCTAAAGAATGTTATTATGCAAATGATGAAGATCTTGAAGCAGGAATTGAAAAACATCTAAGTGACAGTGATAATGATAACTTTGAGGAAATAGGATTTGTAGCAATTAAAGAAGAAAGTTCTAAATCTGATAAAAGGGAAGAAAAAGCATTAGTTTCACAAGTTGAGAAGAAATCTGATTGGATTATAGATAGTGGTTGTTCACATCATATGACTGGAGATAAAAGAAAGTTTGTTAAGTTAGATAATTATGATGGAGGAATTGTTAGGGTTGGTAACTATGCACCTTGTTTGATTAAGGGTATAGGATCTATTACTCTTGATGGAAAGACTAACACTGATGATGTTTACTTTGTTGATCGACTGAGACATAATCTACTAAGCATTGGACAATTGGCTGATAACGGTTATCAAGTTTGGTTTTCTGAGAAAACTTGTGTGATAAAAGATAAAGATGGAAATGTGATTGGAAAAGGATCTAGAACCAGAGGTAATGTATTTCAGTTGAATCCTACTAAGATGACATGTTTGATAACTAGGATTGATGACAGTTGGTTATGGCATAAAAGGTTTTTTCATATAAACTTTGATAATATTGTCAAGGTGAGCACTACACTTGTGGTAAGAGATTTACCTAGAATTATGAAACCTACTAACATGATTTGCAAAGAATGTATGATGACAAAGAAGAAAAGGAGTTCATTTCCCAACAAGAAGTTCACATCGACAGAGAATTTGGAGATTGTTCATACAGACTTGAGTGGTCCTACTAGGACTAGAGGATTCTATGGAGAAAGGTATTTTACGATTCTTGTTGATGATTTTACAAGAATGATGTGGATTGCATTTTTGAAAGAAAAATCTGAAGCATTTGATAAATTTAAGATCATGAAAAGAAAAATTGAGAATGAATCTGGAATGAAGATTAAGTGTCTAAGATCTGATAGAGGTGGTGAATTTACATCTAGAGAGTTTAACACCTTTTGTGAAATGAATGGTATTAAGAGACAACTCTCAACCCCTAGAACACCAGAACAAAATGGTATTGCAGAAAGAAGAAACAGGTCAATAATTGAAGCAGCAAGAGCTATGTTGTTTGAAAATGATTTGGCTAAGACTTTTTGGAGAGAAGCAGTGAACACAACAGTATACACTATGAACAAAGTAAAAATCAGAGCAGATACAAACAAGACACCTTATGAATTATGGTTTGGACATACACCCTCAATTAAGTATTTTAGAATTTTTGGAAGTATATGTTATATAAAGAGAGATGATGATATAGGAAAGTTTGATCCTAGAAGTGATGAAGGAATATTTCTTGGATATTCTTTAAAAAGAAAAGCATATAGATGTTATAACAAAAGAACTAAGAATATTGTTGAAAGTGCAAATGTAAAAGTTGATGAGAAGTTTAAAATTCAGGAAAGAATGCTTGATTATGAATCTGATGGAGAAGCACAACTTCAGCCTAACATTGAAAATGCAGAATTATTTTTTGAAACTAACAATGATTTGCTGAATGAAAGTCATATTGAAGAAAATAGAGAAGAAAACAGAGAAGAAAGTAGAGAAGAATCTAGAGTCGGAACAAGATCAGTAACTATGACACCTAACAAGTATACTTCAAGACATCACCCTGTTGAGAAAGTTATTGGAAGTTTAGATAGAGGAGTTTTGACTTGAAATAAGGTAAATTTATGTTTGACTTCTCAAATTGAACCTAAGACTACTAATGAAGCTTGTGAAGATGAACATTGGATTAATGCTATGAAAGAAGAACTAGAGCAGATTGAAAAAAAAAGACATGGGAATTAGTCCCTAGACCTGAAGACAAGAATGTGATTGGAACAAAGTGGGTATTTAGAAACAAGATGAATGAACAAGAAGTGATAAGAAACAAAGCAAGATTGGTATGTAAAGGATATTCAAAACAAGAAGGAATTGACTATGAAGAAACTTTTGCACCTATGGCTAGCCTTGAAGCAGTGAGAATGTTTCCAGCTTATGCAACTTACAAGAAAGTCAGAGTGTATCAGATGGATGTGAAGTCAGCATTTTTGAATGGTGAATTGGAAGAAGAAGTCTACATTGAGCAGTCTGAAGGCTTTCCTTTGACACAAGAAGGAGATATGGTATGTAAATTAAAGAAATCTTTATATGGATTAAAACAAGCACCTAGAACCTGGTATGCAAGATTGGATAAGTATTTATTGAAATTGGGATTTATAAAAGGAACAGTAGATAGTAACTTATACACAAAAGAAATTGAGAATGGTTTGTTGGTTATAGTTATATTTGTTGATGATATTATCTTTGGAGGAGAAGATGAAGCTAGTGACAAATTTGCAGATGAAATGAAGACTGAATTTGAGATGAGCATGATTGGAAAAATGAAATATTTTTTGGGATTACGGAAAACACAAAGCAAGGAAGGTATATTTGTAAGTCAAACTAAGTATTTGAATGACTTGTTGAAAATATTTGGAATGGAAGATTCTAAACCTATTGGAACACCTATGGCAACTGGACATAAGTTATCTAGCAAAGATGAGACACTAGCAGTTGAGCAGAAAAAGTACAGACTATGATTGGAGGATTGTAATACTTGACACATACAAGACCTAATATAGCACATTTAGTTGGGATTGTAGCAAGATTTCAAGAAAAACCTAAAGAATCACATTATGCAGCAGTAAAGAGGATACTGAGATATCTGAAAGGAACAATGGATTATGGATTATGGTATGAGAATTCTGATGATTTTACTTTATGTGCCTATAATGATGCAGATTGGGGAGGCAGTGTTGATGACAAGAAAAGCACTAGTGGTGGAGCATTTTTTCTTGGAGGAAAATTGGTCTCTTGGCTAAGTAAGAAGTAGAATTGTACTTCACAAAGCACAGCAGAAGCAGAATATGTTGCAGTAGCAAATAATTGTAATCAGATTATTTGAATGAAGCAGATGTTGAAGGATATTGGAATAAATTTTGATGAGCTTTTTGTTATACATTGTGATAACACCAATATAGTATGTCAAAAAATCTTGTTTTACATTCTAAGACTAAACATATTGAGATCAAGTATCATGTTGTAAGAGAGAAAGTTGCAGAAAAAGATGTAAGATTGGAGTACATAAGTACAAAGGAGCAGATAGCAGATATATTTACAAAGCCTTTACCTAAGGATACATTTGTGTATCTGAGAGGTATGCTTGGGGTTATGCCCCAACCTATTTTGAGAATTGATGCAGTTGATTGCATTCTTCCAGTGGTATATGAGCTCTATCTTTCTTCTGGATTGGATGTTGGAACTTCCTCTATGGGGGAGTTTATGAGCTGAGTCATGAGGACTCTTGTTATTGTATTTTTCTGAAAAGTGTCTTTTGACATTAAGAAGTTGTTGACTTAGTGATGGAATTTCTATCATTGATGTCAATGGGGGAGAGTTATACATGAAAAACATTGTGGATTGTATGAGAGAGCTGAATAGGAAAACGAAGCAAGATTTGATTTGATATTTTGCAGTGATGTTGCAGTATTGGATTTTTGGAACATTGGATGTTTTTCATCTATGTTTCCATCAATTTCAATGGGGGAGATTGTTAGGAATGAATGAAAAGTGTCTTGGCAGTCATTCTGTAGCAGTTGTTGTTGCATTCATGACTTGGATTGTCATTGATGTCAACACAGTGATATTCTGGATATTAGCAGGAAAGTAGGTACAATTTTGTTTTGCTCACATGTATTGTAGATTAGATTTTGCATAGTTGATGGTATGTTCTTTGGTGTGTTATTAACCTATGGTTAATAGCGCAAAAAGAAATTCATTCATTTGTGAGAGTTATGAACATTTTGGTGAAAGCAGTGTTTAGACAATGTTTCTATGAAGCGATGTTCGGAAATCAGAGGATATCTCTTAGATGGGATGGAATCTAATTTTGCATAGTTAAAGGGATGTTGGAGACTCATTAATGATGATTTGGTTGATAGCACAAACTTTGAGGATATGTTTGGAGAAAGTTACAGTATCTAGAAGCTGACAGTTTTATGTGAATTCTGTGTGTGGCATGTAGAATTTATTATTTTGTAATTAAGGACCGACTCATTTGTAATTATTTGAGTTTGGTATATAAGAAATAATTTTTTCCTTGTTTTAATGTGTACTATGAAGATTGAGATGCGAATATATGCATGAAGTGAAGAAAAGAGCTAATTCAGTGATGAAGGAAGACTTGTGAGTACAGAGATCTGGAATTGTGATCTTGTGTAGTAGAGAGTGCGGTTTTGGCACAGTGTGAAGGAGGTAATATATTTCATATTATTCTATTGAATAATTCTAAGATCTTTTGGACGGTGGGTTCAAAGATCTTGCCTTGAAGCTATTTGGGCAGTGGGTCCTTCTGTCTTCCATAAACTCTTAACCAGGTTAGAATCTTTTAATAGGAATTCAAAATCTCCTAACAGGGATTTATATGTACTGAATGTATTTCATAAGACTCCTAATAGGGTCCATCCTCTAACAAGGAACTTTCATATTAGTGCATCATTTTGTGGGCATCATTCCCACCAGGGTTTACTCTTTTCAAGAGGTTCCCTAGTCAACATATCTTGTGTTATTGTGGAATTATGTATGATTATCTTTCTATGGTTGATCAGTATATTGATTACATTGTTTAAAGCTATTGAATGGATAAATTATCTAATAACTGATTCACCCCCCCCCTCTTAGTTATCTTGGGGATCTTTACTTTCTAACAGATTATACTAGGATGATGTGGGTTGTATTCTTAAAAGATAAGTCAGAAGCTTTTGAGAAGTTCAAAATATTCAAAGCTAAGGTTGAGAATGAATCTGGACTAAAGATTAAATGTTTGAGATCAGATAGAGGAGGATAATTCACCTCTAAAATTTTTTATGAGTACTACGAAGAACATGGCATAAAAAGATAGTTAAGTGCACCTAGAACCCCTCAGCAGAATGGAATTGCAGAGAGAAGGAATAGGATCAACCTTGATACAGCATGCACCACTATGATAGAAGAAAAAGTTGCACACACCTATTGGAGAGATGCGGTCAATACAATAGTATATACCATCAAAAGAATTCAATTGAGGCTAGGCATAGACAAAACACCTTATGAGCTATGGTTCAGTAATGTTGCCACAGTAAAATACTTCAAAATCTTTGGAAGAAAGTGCTACATCAAGAAGGATGAAGTAGTAGGCAATTTTGATGCAAGAAGTGATGAAGTTATTTTTCTTGGTTAGTCTACTAAAATTAAAACTTATAGATGTTTCAATTTAAGATTGAAAAAAATCATTGAAAGTTCTCATGTAAAGATTGATGAAAATTTTATGATTCAAGAAAGATATCATGATTACTCACCCATGATTGAAGAAGAATCTAGACCCTCTACTAGTGAGATAGTTATTAAAGAAATGTTTGATAGTATTGATGTATTATTCAATGACCCTAGGATAAGTGAAGAAAATACTCCTAAGGTTGTTGAGTTAGCATCACCTAAAGTTCCAAAGTTTACATCAATAAATCATTACAAGGTAGACATCATTGGAGATCAGAGCGACAAAGTCTTAACAAGATCACAAGCAAAGAACTCAGCTAGCAATGAAGTGGTATGTTTACTATCTCAGATTGAACCTTTAAGTGTTGAAGATGCATGTAATAATTCAAATTGGCATGATGCTATGAAAGAAGAACTTGATCGAATTGTTAAGAATGACACTTGGGAACTAGTCCCTAGACCTAGTGATAAAAATGTAATTGGAACAAAGTGGATATTCAAAAACAAGATGAATGAAGATGGTACAGTAGTAAGAAACAAAGAAATATTAGTATGTAAAGGATATGCACAAAGAGAAGGCATTGATTATTTAGACACATTTGCACCTATGAGTAGATTAGAAGCTATTAAGTTGTTTCTAGATTATGCTACAGTTAAAAACTTCAAAGTTTATCAAATGGATGTCAAGTCAGAATTCTTGAATGGAGACTTAAAAGAAGAAGTATACATTGAGTAGCCTGAAGGATTCACCTTATCAGACAAACCTAATATGGTATGCAGATTGAAGAAAGCCCTCTATGGACTTAAGCAAGCCCCTAGAGCATTGTATGAGAGACTAGATGGATACTTAACAAAGATTGGATTCAAGAAAGGAGTAGTAGATTGTAATCTATTCATTAGAGAGACATCTAAAGGTTTACTTCTTATAGCTATATTTGTTGATGACATTATCTTTGGAGGTAATGACAAACTCAATGCTAAATTTTCCAAAGAAATGCAGAATGAGTTTGAGATGAGTATGATTGGTCCTATCAAGTAATTTTTGGGACTAAATGTGGAACAGACAGAAAAAGGAATTTTCATTAATCAATCAAAGTATGTGGAAGAAATACTGAAGAAATTCAAGATGGATGATTGCAAGCCAGTATAAAATCTTATGATCACTGGATGCAAGCTTACAAAAGAAGATGACTCACTAGTAGTAGATATAACATTGTATAAGTCTATGATTGGTAAACTCATATATCTTACTCAAACTAGAACTAATATTTCCAATGATGTTGGCATAGTTGGAATATTTGCAGTAGAACCTAAACAAAGTCACCTCATGGCAATAAAGAGAATATTCAGATACTTTTAGGGCACTATAGACTATGGTCTATGGTATCTTAATTTAGAAAATGTTGAGCTTCATGTGTACATTGATGCAAATTGGGTAGGATGTGTTGATAACAGAAAGAGTACTTTAGGTGGAGTAGTGTTTCTTGGTGATAGACTTGTCACCTGGACAAGCAAGAAACAAAATTGTATTTCTCAGTCAACAGTAGAAGTGGAGTATGTTGTAGTAGCCTTGAATTTTTCTACAATTATTTGGATCAAATAGATGATAAAGGATTTTAAAATTTAGATTGATTATCCTATTGTTATTCACTATGATAACACTAGCACTATCAATATGTCAAAGAACCATGTGATGCATGCAAAGACAAAGCACATTGAGATCAAGTATCACTTCCTAAGAGAGAAAGTGGTAGAGAAAGAAGTCAAGTTGGACTATGTGAGTACTAAAGAATATTTGGCAGATATATTCACAAAGCCCTTTCCTAAGGATGCTTTTGAGTATCTCAAGGAGAAGTTGGGAGTCATTCCCTTCCTTGTTTCTACTTAGAAGAACAAAGGAAAGGCATCAGTCCTCTGGGACTGGTGAAAGGTTGACTACTCTACCTCAAGAGTAGTACTGGTGCTTAAATTGAATGGCCCCTTTTTCCATTGATGTCAAAGGGGGAGTATATAAAGAGTCATGGAAAACATAAGCAAAAGAGGAGTAATACATTAAGGGGGAGAAACATTTAATTATGATAGTAGTTCAGTTGAGGAAATGGAGAATATTAGAAAATATTGTGGTAGATGGAGGATTAATTTTTGGGGGAGTTTTGAAGAGGAAATGGAGAATGTTATAGAAGAAATGTTCATTTGGGTTGATGGTGGTTTTTCATTCCACATGTTGCCATCAATGCCAAAGGGGGAGATTGTTGGAGATTTACCAGCAGGCCAGTATTGACTGTATGTTTGTCATTGATGACAACATATGGAAAGTAGAATGGGAAGTCTTATGAAGGAAGCTTTTAGTATATGTAGCATGGACATGATATCAGCATGATATCATGGGTGCAGAGGTTAACTGTTAGTACAAATAGTTATATTGCAGTTGGTGTCAGCAGTATTCCTGACAAAGTAATAGACAATGTTCTGTGTATGGTTTTTCATACAGTTATCATGGAGCCTTCTGCACTTAGATATATGTTGAAGACATGTTAGTGATGTTAAGTTCATGGATGCATAGTTTGGTAATGAACACAAGTAAAGTTATGTAGTCACTATTCACCTATAGCAATTTCCTGTGTTTATTTAGAAGAGCCGACAAAGATTTTATTGGTTCTTGAGTTGCACCTATCTTGAGGGTATGTGCCCTTGGAGTTAAGCTTGGAAAAGTGTTATTGATGTTTGGTTGAGAGCACATGAGTTAATTTAGTATATAGAGATAGTTTCAGTTGTTTTGGTAGAGCCAACAATGTGTAGCATGTGTCTACATTTATTTCATTAGATAGGTCCCAGAATGAGTTGCGTGCATAATAGAGCTGATAGAATGTTTGTTGGACTTATTATAGTTTCTCTAATATGATTTCAAGGTTGTTCTAATAGGTCAAATTGACTATATCATTCGAAGGAAATATATTTATAGGCAGTCATTTGTGATTGCTGAAGTGTGGTTCATGGTTGATTAAAAAGAGCAGAGCAGAGTGTGTGAAGTATTGAGCCATCAGATGAAGGTCTATGTGACCAAGTAAAGTACTTGTGCTCCATTGGAACTAATCTAGATAGAAGGTCAAAGTGTAGTTCACCAAGATCCAGATATAGGGTGTATTTATTATTCAAAAGGTTGTAGCCTTCTCCCATTTGAGTAGTGAGCTCTCAGACAGTGCATCCTCTCCCCTAACAGGGACAATTGTAAAAGGCTCCTAGCAGGTTCTAACCCATAACCAGGTCTACTGTACTTAATATATTGTAAAGGTACTCCTAATAGGGTAAAGGATCTTCTAGCAAGGATCATTATACACTAGTATATAATATTAGTGGGTATCAAGTCCCACCGGGGTTTTTACCTATTTGGGTTTCCTCATAACCAAAATATTGGTGTTGTGTTCATGTTTATTTCATTGTTTTTATGTGTTCTTTCATTATGTTTATGCTTTATGTTTAAGTATACTTAATTGGATAAAGAATTGAATCTTGTAGTTAACTATTCACCCCCTCCCACTCTCAGTTATCTCTTGGGACTATTCCTAACAAATACAACTTTAATTGTAGATTATCAGTTCTATGTTAAGCTCATTCAAATCCTCTAATCAATATATCAATTTTGTATCAACAATAATCAATGACTTACTGACACTCAGTAATAGCTTTTTGATGCTCGGTAAACTTTGTAGTTCAGTTCTCCTTAACTAGTTTGATCAGGCATACATGAAGCTTGTTCATGCGATAGTTCAATAGACTCCTTCTGGCATAAGTTTTATAACGAAACTCTAGTCTCTTAAATAAACATCTAAACAATTTTCTTCTCCTCATTAAGATTTTTTCACTTATTCTCCTTTGTCCATTTTGTCGCTTAAACCTTCCTCGGCTGATGTGCTAGTAACAAATTTTGATTTCATCCTTTAGATCTTCCTTGAATTATGCTAGCCGTTGATCTTCATAATGAACATTATCTCCATCTCTAATTTTGATTTACTTTACATCTCATCAATCCTTATCAGCTAAACTAATCATTTAGTTCCTTTTCTCTTGCTCAGTTAACAAAGAAATGTGTCAGTGAACACAAGCTCGGTTTATACTATGCTCAGTATACACTACACTGCTCGGTGTATACTATGATGCTTCATCAATCAACCACACTACCTTGTGTCTTTTAGTTCTTTTCCTCATCATAGCTGAATGAAACATAATCAATTCAATAACATAGGTCATAGACTCATTAGCAAGTTACACAATGTATTCCTTATCCTCAGCTATCATATACATCTTCCTCATGTAGATATTTCTATTCTTCATCTCTCTTACTCCTTTTCTATAGATTTTTAGGTGTTGTAACTTACAAAATAAGTGCTATCAAACTAGTTGACATCAATGATAACATATTACTGATTTAATCATATTATATATCTAATCAGCAACTCAATGATCTCTAATCATAGATCTTCAATTAGGTTCTAAATCAGTTGTAGTTCATCAATCTCTCCCTTTGGCATTGATGACAACTCAAGTAATATGAAATATACCATACACATACCAAACATGTATTCTACAACTCTGTGAACAAATGTTGAACAAGCTCTCCTTAGCTTAATATGTTTAATCTCTACGTTACTCAACAGCACTACCAATGTAGCTTTGACATTCTGCAAATATGATCTTTTCATCTCTTGGATTCCTTCTTCTATTCTTAGTAACTAATCTTCAGCGCTCTCCCTTTCTTTTAGTTTGTCTCTCCCTTAGATAGATGTTTCTATATTCTCATTGGTGCATATTATTTCATATTGTTTATTTCTCCCTTTGACAACAATGCCAAAGAAACAAATAAACATATAGTTTTGTAGTAGCCATGTAACTCTCTATTGTCCACTGCATTCTCTATATCTCTATATACTGATATGCCAAGTTGTTCCAGTTCTCCAAACTTTTCACAACCTTAGACATGATCCAAAGTGTGAACTATCCTACATCAACATGTATGATCTTCTGATAAGATTAGGCTGATGCAACATCCAGATCACATTAGTGACCGGTAGATAGGGGACAAACCCCAAGTCTAGTCCTCAAGTATTCAAATGTATCCTTTGGTAGAGGCTTTGTAAATATGTCTACAAGTTGTTCTTTTGATGTAACAAACTCTAGCTTAACTTGCTTCTCATGTACTTGTTCTCTTAAGTAGTGATACTTAATAGATATATGCTTTGTTTTAGAGTGCATCACTAGATTCTTTGAAATGTTTATTGCACTTGTGTTATCACAATATATAATCACTGGCTCTGTGATTACCTCATTCATACCTTCCAATACTTTCTTAATATATGCAATATTTGAATAGTTTGTAGCAGCAGCAACATACTCTGCTTTGGCTGTAGATAGAGAAATGCAAGCATGCTTCTTACTTGTCCATGTAACAAGTCTTTCACCAAAGAAAAATGATCCTCTGGTGGTATTTTTTTTTTCATCCACATTTCCAACCCAATCAGCATCGGTATAGACTTTGAGTTTAAATTTTCTTTCCTTAGGATACCATAATCCATAATCTTCTATTTTCTTCAGGTATCTTAAGATTCTCTTTGTAACAACCATGTGTGACTCTCTAGGGTTTGTAGAAAATCTTGCAACAATTCCCACAACATGTTCTATGTCTGGTCTACTATGCACTACATACGTTAACTTACCAATCATTGATTGGTACAGTGTCTGGTTCACCTCTGTAGTTTCATCTTCCTTAGTCAGTTTACATCCAATAGCCATCGGTGTTCCCACAAGTTTAGCATCTTCCATGCCAAATGTCTTCAATACTTCCTTGATATATTTATATTGTGTGATGAATATAACATCATTTTGTTGAATCACTTTTAGTCCAAGAAATAAATTAATCTCTCTGAACATAGACATTTCAAATTCACTTCTCATTTCATCAGCAAATGACTTATATATTTGATCTTGTCCTCCACATATTATGTCATCCACAAATATTTTAGCAATAAGAATAGTATCATCAGTGTCTCCTTTCATATACAAATTGTTGTTCTCACTTGTTCTAACAAATCCAATACTTAACAAATAAGTATGCAGCCTCTCATACCAAGCTTTCGGTGCTTGCTTCAAACCATATAAAGCTTTATGTAATCTACATACCATATTATTTTTTTTGGATCAATGAACCCTTTAGTTTGTTCTATGTAGACTTCTTCTTGAAGTATTCCATTCAGAAATGCTGACTTGACATCCATTTGGTAAACTTTAAACTTTTTGTGTGCAGCATATGAAAGTAACATTTTGACTCCTAATCTAGCAACAAGTGCAAATTTTTCACCATAGTCAATTCTTTCCTCCTGTGCATATCCTTTACATACCAATCTAGCTTTATTCCTTATTACCTCTCCATTCTCATTTTTCTTGTTCTTGAATATCCACTTAGTACTAATAATATTCTTATCTTTAGGTCTAGGTACTAAGTTATAGGTTTTTTTCTTCTCTATTTGTTCTATTTCCTCTTTCATTGCATTAACCCATTCATCATTTTCTAATGCAACTTTTACATTCTTCAGTTCATAATCACAAACTAGAAATGTACCTTGTCTTTCTTTACTCCTTGTTTGCATGCCAACTTGTCTATCTCCAATGATTTGTGTCTCAAGATGGTATCTTCTGAAAAAACTTGCCAGTATCAAATTTCTTCTTTCTTTTTCATCCTATATAGGTTCATTTGCTTGCTCAATAGGTCCTTCCTGCTCGTCAGTTTCTCTTTCCTATTCCTCAGTATTGTTTTCCTACTGAGCAGTTGTCACAGTCTGTGGCTTTGGTAGATACTCAAGTTGTTCAATGTAAGTGAATCTACCATAGTCTTCCAGTTCCTTTCTGCTTTCCTTTGTATTCTTATCATCAAAATCATCAACTTGAACATTATTACTTTCAATCATTTTATTAGTTACTCTGGTTAGACACTTGTATGCTTTACTTTTACTGGAATATCCTAGAAATATCCCTTCATCACATTTTGAGTTAAACTTTCCATTTCTTTCATCTTTCATAATAAAACATTTGCTTCCAAAAATTCTAAAAAAACTTACAATGGGTTTGTGTCCAAACCATAACTCATAGGGTATCTTATTAGTGTCCTTCTTCAGTTGTACTCGGTTTAGCACATAAACTACAGTGCTAATAGCTTCCCTCCAGTATGTCTAAGAAACATTCTTTTCTATCATTAATGTCCTTGCGCAATAAAAAATTGACCTATTCCTCCTTTTAGCAATGCCATTATGTTGTGGTGTCCTCGGTGCAGAGACCTATCTTTTAATACCATGCTCATTACAAAAATTAGTAAATTCATTAGAGATAAATTCACCTCCTCTATCAAATCTTAAGCATTTCAAATCTTTACTAGTCTCTTTTTCTTCTTTTGCTTTATACCACTTGAACATCTTGAATGCCTCAGATTTTTCTTTTAAGAACATGACAGTCATCAACCTAGTATAATCATCAACAAAAAGAATAAAATATCTATCTCCATAGTACCTCTAAGTTCTCATAGGACCACATAGGTTGGTATGCACTAACTCAAGTATCTTATTTGTTGAATAATCTTTTATTTTGAAACTAGATTTAGTCATTTTACCTTTCTTACATTCATGACACATAACATGATCAGGCTTAGATAAGTTAGGCAGACCTCTAACTCTTTTCTTTTTACTTATCTTAATCATGTTATCAAAATTCATATGACATAACCTTATATACCACAACCATGCATCTTCATCTTTCATCATTAAACAAGAATACTGATCATTATAAAGATAAAACATATTACCTCTGGATTGTGTACTAGTTCCAACAAGTCTTCCTCCATCATCAAATATTTTTACCTTTTTGCTCTCAAAAGCAACACGGTGGCCTAAATTGTTTAGTTGTGCCACACTTAGAAAATTATAGTTCAATCCTTTTACCCAATAAGCATTTTCACATTTTAATCTATCATTTATCATCAGGAATCCTTTACCTCTTACCATACAAGGTGCATCATTTCCCATTCTTACAGATCCTCCATTGTATTCATCAAGATAATCAATTTTTTCTTCATCACTAGTCATGTGATGTGTACAGCCACTATCTATAATCCATGTATCATTCTTATTAACCTTAGAGATAAGTATTGTCTCTACATACCTTTCATCTTCTTTGAAATCATCCTTCATTTCCACAAATACAACCTCCACATCATCATCAGTGTCGGTATCGGTGATATCTTCTTCCTCAGCAATGTAGCATACCTTCTTCCCTTTGTCATTATTGTCTCGATTGTCTCTGTTGTAGTGTCGGTAGCCTCTATTGTATCTTCTCCCATAGCTTCCTTTAGATTGGTCTTTGGTTCTATCATCTTTCTTATGTGGACATCTAGTAGCAATATGGCCAACTTCTTTATAGTTAAAGCATGCTAAAGGTAATTTACCTCTATACCTTCCTTTACCTTTAGGTAACCTTCTAGCCATAAGAGCTTCAAGTTCATCAAGCTCATCATCAGTATTGCTATAACTATCATCATTCTTATTTCTAGACTTACCAATCTTCAGAGAAGTCATAAAAGAAAATTCAATAGATGGTACAACACTATTATCATAATTGTTTAGTTCAAATGTTGTAAGCTTTCCAATCATATTATCAAGAGTGAGTGTGTTGTTAGGTGCTGACCTATTTTCATGAATTGCAGATATTCTAATGGCATAAATAGGCAATAATGTCATATAATTTTCCTTACCACATTATCTTCATCAATCACTCCATCCAATGCTCTAATAGCATGAAGTACCTCCTTTATTTTGTTTTTGTACTGCATAATGTTTTCACCTCCTTTATAGCATGAACTACCACTATAAACTTGAGCAAGTTTATCCCACATCTTAGTAGTAGTACAGTCCTTGATGTCTTAAAATTTGGCATCTGAACAGCTAGTAGCAATCTCCATCATAGTAACATTATGTTAATGCATGTCCCTTAGTTGATCAAGGGTCAAGGGACCATTGGGTGGTGCAAGGTATCCATTCTCCATCAGATCTAGGGTAGAATTCCCAATCCTGAATATATGTAGCTTCATTCGACTTTGCCATATTCTGAAGTTAGCCTTGTTTAGCTTTGGCACTTCCCTCTTAAACATTTTGAGACCTTTGTGTTGAAGTCCTTAAAACTCTATTTCAAGAAACGAATGCTCTGATACTAATTGTTATAATAATTGAGAGGGGGGTGAATCAGTTATCCGTAGTCCCAAATCAAAATGTATAATCCAAAACAATTTACTTAAACTTGTGCAGCTCAGTAAAATAAAATACTATACTATCTGTGCATTTACCGATTACTAGTCAATAACAAATAATGATTACCGATCAAATCCAACATGTAATATGTAAAGTATGATAATAAACAATCACCACAATGAACACATAACATAAAATATTTAATGTGGAAACCCTGTGAAGGGAAAAACCACCTGGGACCGGCAACCCAAAAATGTTCACTCTTTTGAAGTGAGGTCAGTGAAGACCCAACCCTATTAATGGTTACAAACACACTGTGAGGTGTGACCTTGTTAGAGGATTTTAGACCAACCATTATCATCCAACCAACATTCACTATGGGGTTGACAAGATAACAATGTTCATTCTATGAATGAAACATATAAGACTTTCAAGTCCACTCTCTTAAGAGATTTCTCTATTTACAATGGTTAAAATGTAACAAAAGTTGATCTGATTACAATACAACTTCAATTGTAGATTATCATATCTATGTTAAGTTCATTCAAATGCTCTGATCAATATATCAATTCTGTATCAATAATAATCAATGACTTACTGTCACTCGATAATAGCTTTCTAATGCTCGGTAAACTCTACAGTTCAATTCTCCTTTACCAATTTGATTAGGCATACATGAAGCTTATTCATGTGATAGTTCTACAGTCTCCTTCTAGCATAAGTTTCATAATGAAACTCTAGTCTCTTAAATAGATAAGTAAACCATTTTCTTCTCCTCCATAAGATTTTTCCGCTTATTCTCCTTCATCCATTTTGCCACTTAAACCTTCCTCGATTCATGTGCCAGTAACACATTTTGATTTCATCCTTTAGATCTTCCTTGAATTATGCTAGACATTGGTCTTCATAATGAACATTATCTCCATCTCTAATTTTGATGTACTTTATAGCTCATCAATCCTTATTAGCTAAACTAATCATTTAGTTCCATTTCTCCTTCTTGGTTAACAAACAAATGTGTCAATGAACACAATCTCTATTTATACTATGCTTGGTATACACTATACTACTCGGTGTATACTAAAAATTTTGGTCATAAGACCTGATTCCTTATGGGTTCCCTGGCAGGGACACATTTGGTATCAGAGCCTTAGTTTCTACAATGGGAGTTCAGGGTCTAGTTACATTTGAAACTCAAAACTTTTCAACACATTGAATGCTACTTTTAAACATGCACTTAAAACTAATATTGCACTGCTCTCCTAGGATGCCTCTTGTTACCCATGGAAGAGCTAGGGACAAAACTCAACAATCCTCCTCTAGATCTCACCCGGAGAGTTCCCATGGGGAACATGAGGGAGAAAAAAATCAAGATAACCATAGGAATGAGAGTCAGAGTAATGAATCTGAAAGAGCCCAATTTAGACAACTTATGCAACAACTAATACAGAGACTTGACAACCTTGAAAATAGATTCAAATTCGAAGAAGGAAACCAAGCTGAACATCAAGATAGGGAAAGAGAGAGAAGCCCTAGGAGAAGGTAGGATAGGAAAGAATCTAAAGATAGGGATACCACTCATATGAGGGACTTGCTCAAGGTCAAGGTACCCCTCTTCTATGGAAATGAAGGGGGATCTTCAATAGAAACTTGGTTGTTTGACCTTGAAAGGTGTTTTTCTATGCACCCTTTTAGTAGCAACATTAAGGCCAAATGCGCCATTATGAATCTGAGGAATTTTGCATCTACATGGTGGCATATGGAAGAAGACAAGCTTCAAGTCACCATCAACATGGTTTCATGGGAATTGTTCCTAGAAAGCTTTAAGGACCGATTCATGTCTGATTAGTGGAGGTAGGGAAGGGTAGAAGAATTCCACCACCTCAAGCAAGCCAACATATCGGTGGAAGAGTATGAAAGAAAGTTATATGAACTTAAGCCTTTCTCAGGATTAAGAGATGATGGACCCATACTTGTCCACCATTTCATTAGAGGTCTGAATGACTGAATATCCAAATAGGTAGCAGTCTTACAACCCCAAAATCTCCAGGATGCCATTACTAAGGCATACCTTGTTGAAAGGAAGGACAAAGGAAAAGGTGGCTATGCTAGTGGCCAAACCTTCAATGCTGGATCAAGCTCTAATGGGAACTTTGATCAAGGAAATTCCAACTCTAAGAACCAACAGTCATCTTTCAAAGGTGGACAAAACTTCCCTAAGAAGAAGTTTTAGAATAACAACGAAAATAATGGGAAGTTTCAACAACCTCAAAACCATAACAACTACCGAGCACAATAAAGATTTCCTCCTCCACAATCCCAGAATTCTCAAAATTTCAATAGAGGAGGTTATCAGCAATCCAACACACCTCCTACAAAGAACTTGGGAAGAAATACTAGTTGTTACTCTTGTGGACAAAAAGGACATATCACTGTTCATTGCCCTCAATGCACAAATTTCACTAATCAAAACCAAAAAATTTCAGAACTGACAGTAGGAGATACCGGTCGATCTCACAAGATGTTTGCCACAGTGGAACATAGACAAGCTAAGCACCAAAATACTATCATAGAAACTTCAGGTTTGTTAAAAGGTAAAACTATTTCTATTCTCTTTGACTCAGGAGCAACCGACTCCTTCATATCTTCTTCTTTGATAGAAAAGTGTGGGCTAGCGGTAGTAGGGCAAGAAGTTAAGTGGTAGGTAGAGCTAGCTTCAGGGGCTAAAATGACCATAGATTTGTGTGTTCAAGGTTGTAACTTGGGATTAGGACCTTTTTATACCAATGTTGATCTTTGAGTTATTCCTCTTGGAACATATGGATTTGTCGTAGGAATGGATTGGTTGATAGCACATGAAGCTAGGATAGATTGCAAGAAAAATCTCATTCAATGCATGGATGATTTAGGTAAGCCCAACGCAATTTTGGGAATTCGACGACCTATTTCACTCTGGATGATATTAGCTATGCAACTTAATAAATGCATGAGGAAAGGATGCTAAATTTTTGCAGTCTCAGTTAATGATTTGAAGGAAAAGGAAGATAGAGAAATTATACTTGAATACCCTTTGCTTCAGGAGTTTGCAGATGTATATCCAACTAAGATTTTAGGAATTCCTCCCAAAAGGGATATTGATTTCCACATAAAACTGGTGCTAGGAGATGAGCCTATCTCTAAAGCTCCCTATCACATGACTACTTAGGAGTTGAGTGAATTAAAAGTTCAATTAGAAGAACTCTTAGAAAAAGGCTTTATCAGACCAAGTGTGTCACCTTGGGGAGCTCCGGTTATCTTTTTTAAAAAGAAGGATGGTTCACTATGGTTGTGCATTAATTATCATCAACTCAACAAAGTAACCATTAAGAATCGACACCCTTTGCCAAGAATTGATGACCTGTTTGACCAAATGAAAGTAGCTAAGGTGTTTTCCAAGATTGATTTGAAGTCAAGTTATCATCAGTTGAGAATTCATGAAGCCGACATTCATCGTACAACTTTTCATACTTGGTATGGACACTATGAATTTACCATAGTACCTTTTGGTCTCACAAATGCACCATCAATATTCATGAGCCTTATGAATGGAGTATTCCGAACCTTCTTGGATAAATTTGTCATAATTTTCCTAGATGATATTTTGGTGTAGTCTAAGATAGTGGAAGAACATGAGAAACATATTCAGCAAGTGTTACAATGTCTTCATGAGAATCAGTTATTTGCAAACTTGGAGAAGTGTGATTTCTTTCAAACTGAAGTTAAGTATCTTGGTCATGTTATCTCAGGAGAAGGTATAGCAATTGATCCCGCTAAGATACAAGCTATAGTTCAATGGCCAACCCCCACCAACATCTCAGAGGTTCATAGTTTCATGGGTTTAGCTAGATACTACAGACATTTCATCCAAGGATTCTCCAGAATAACTCACCCCATCACTTCCTTGCAAAGGAAAGGGAAAAATTTCATTTGGACTGAGAAATTTTTAGAATCTTTTCATATCCTAAAGGATAAGTTGACCAGTGCCCCAATTTTGGTGGTACCTGACCCCATTGAAAATTTTGTAGTTTGTACTGATGCCTCCTTGGAAGGCATAGGGGTAGTATTGATGCAAGAGGGAAGAGTTATTGCTTATGAGTCTAGAAAGCTTAAGGACCATGAGCTTAACTATCCCACCCATGATTTAGAGTTAGCAGCTATAGTTCATGCCCTAATTCATTGGAGACACTTCTTATTGGGACATCGATTTGAGTTACACACTGATCATCGAAGCCTTCAATACATATTTACTCAACCTAATCTCAATGCCAGGCAACGTCGATGGATGGAGTTCCTATGTGAGTATGACTTTGAGGTTAGATATATACAACGTAAGGAAAATGTGGTGGCAAATGCTTTAAGCAGAAGGAGACATGAGATATCCATGCTTTCCCTTTCAATGGATTTGAGAGGTCAGATCTTGCAAGCACTTTCTTCAGATACTTTGTATCAAGAATTTAAGGCTGAACTTGAGACAAGAAAGACCTTAGAAGGGAGGTTCTTAAGGTATTTCTTAGAGTCAGATGAACTACTGAGACATCAAGGAAGAATTTACATACCTCTTTCAGGTGATCTTTAGAGATTCATCATGGTGGAAGCACACTGTGCTCCCTACTCAGCTCATCCAAGTGTTAAGAAGATGTATTCAGATCTAAGACAACTATATTTTTGGCCTGGTATGAAGAGGGATATAGCTGATTTTGTGGCTAGGTGTCTGGAATGTCAGAGGGTCAAGGTTGAGCATCATCACCCAGCATGCCTCCTTCAACCACATCTAATTCCCAAATGGAAATGGGATACAATATCTATGGATTTCATTATGGGACTACCAGTCACATATCAGAAACATGATGCTATCATGGTCACAGTGGATAAGTTAACCAAGGTAGCACATTTCTTGCCTATGCAGTCATCCTATATAGCTACCTTAGTAGCCAAAATCTTCATGAAAGATATAGTTAGATTACATTGTGTTCCTAGAAAGGTTATCTCAGATAGAGATCTAGTATTCACTTTAGAGTTTTGGACCTCTTTGTAGCATGCCTTAGGGACTCAGCTGAATTTTAGTTCTGCATATCACCTAGAGATTGAGGGTCAGACAAAGTGAGTTAATTAGGTTCTTGAAGACATGCTTAGGATGTATGTGATGGACAAACAAAATCATTGGGAAGATTACTTGTACCTAGTGGAGTTTGCTTATAACAATGGCTATCACAGTTCTTTGGGGATATCACCATTTCAGGCTCTTTATGGTCATCCTTGTCGTACCATACTGAGTTGGGATCACTTAGAGGATGGAGTATTACTTGGCCCCAAGATGTTGCAAGATATGGAGTAGTAGGTTCAGAGGATCAGAGAACATCTTTTGATAGCTCAGGATAGGTAGAAGAAGTATGTTGATGCTCACAGGATTGATACATAGTTCTCTGTTGGAGATAAGGTGTTTTTGAGAGTCCACCCATGTAAGAGCCCTATCCATTATGGAAAAGGTTCTAAGTTGGCACCAAGATTTGTAGGTCCATTTGAGATCCTTGAGAGGATAGGACCGGTTGCTTACCGACTCGCCCTACTACCCAGCCTTGCACATGTGCATGATGTGTTTCACGTATCCTTACTTAGATAGTATATTTTTTATTTGACTCATGTATTGGATTGGAACACTTTACAGGTAGAGGATGGGCAATTGGCTTTGGAGCTAGTACGCATACTCTAGCAATGGACTTTGACCCTCAGGGGTCACAGCATAGAGTAGGTAAGGGTCCAATGGGACCCCAGTGATGATACCTCTACTACTTGGGAGGATGCTAGCAGACTCAGATCTACATATCCGTACTTATTTGTAGGCTTCCAAGAGTAAGCCTAATCCTAGGGGGAGAGGATGTAATGCCCACCCTAGCATCTTCTTATGTTTGACTGACAAGACTTTTTCTTTGACACTTTGGATTTTATGATGGACTATGGCTATTATTTAGTTAACATTTTATGAGACATTTGAGCATATATATTTGGTTACTACAGTTATTAGAAATATTAAATGAGTTATAATTTTAATGTTGAGTGGCTAGAAATGAACTATCAGAAAAATATTTTACTTTGATTTGTGTTATGATGATGTTTATATTATGATCTAACCCTACTGACCCTATTATGGTTTGATGTTCACTGGTTGATGTGAGTGTAGGATGAGGAGGGGTAGTCGTAGTTACTCCTACGGGAGGTCCACACGATTTCGCATTCTCCCTCCTTGTTTGCCACTGTCTGTTTATATTGATATAATTGTATATACATATTAGATTGGTGATGTAGGATGCAGGTACCAGGCATTGTCTCCCCCTGGCTACACAGGTCTGAGCGTGCCTTCAAAATCCTTGAATTGTTGATGTGTGGAGATTTAACCAGGATACTCTCGAGGTTACCCCTGGACTTAGAATTTCATTTAGGAAGTTATCCTTGTTTGGGAAGTAGAATGTAGTTATGTTATGGACTTGATTTGATGTTGGTCTGAGTGTATGTTATGAGTTAGAATTAATATGTTTTGTATAATATTCATAAATATGTTATAATTGTTTGTACTTTATATAGGTATGTGTATATGTGGGTGCACATGCATATATACATGCTTATATAAATAATAATAATAATTGTTTGTTTTCATTAATTGTGTTTATAATAAGTAAAAAAAGTGAGTTAAATAAAGTATATTTAATAAATGTATTAAATAAAAAGTAAAAATAATAATAATAAAAAGGAAAATGTCCTTTGTAGTAATATTGGCTATCTAGGAGGGAGTCGAACTCGAGACCTCCTAGAAGTTAGGCCACTTCCTTTCCTATTATGCTATGTGTTTTCTTGAAAGGTATTTGTTTGTTATTCTTGTTATACTTTCATTTAAAAGGTATTTTAATTAAATTTATTAAAAACCTTAATTAAGTCTTTACGGGAGATTATTTGGTTGTTCCTCCAACCAACTATGGAAGTTGGAGAAGTTGTTTCCCATAAAGCAACTCCTCCAACCACATAGTTGGAAGATAAATATTTGAAGACTTTTGTGAGTGAGAGGATGTTAACTTTTGGAAGATTTGTTTTCTTTTGAGTTGTCTGTAATTATTTTCTCTAGAAAATTTTGGTGATAGTTTGTGTGTGTTTGAGAGTCTCTGGTTGGTGAAATCATTGGTGAGAGGATTGCTTGGAGTTGATTGCCAGAGGAAGATTTCCAGAGGGATATCTACTCAAGGATTGAAGTTTCGTAGAGATTCTCCAGTCAAGGGAAGAGAATTTCTCCACAGGACCCAAGGTAGGGTCTAAAACTAGGAAGAATTCTCCATTCTTCCTCTTTGTGTGTGGATGTGTGCTATGTGTGTTGTATTGTCTTTATAAATTATAGAATGATTATGTTTTGCAGATCTATATATGTTGTGCCTGTATTAGTGATTTGGAGTTAGGATCATGTTTAAATATTTTTCCATGATTCTATGTATATGATTATTTCTTCTTTTGTAGGAGGTTGCAAGGTCCTTAGCATTTCCCTTCTATCTCCTTTCTTATCAAGAATGTCCATGAGTTCTTTGAGACTTTAGAACTTCTATTTCAAACCTATAGATTCATATCTATTTTAGTACTAGTTTTCTTTTTCTAGATCTAGAACATATTTATTAGATTGATAGGATGGATTGATGAGCCATTTTTTAAGGGAAACTAGGAGATCTCAAATGGGTCATTCTCATATTAGGCAGCCATAGTTCCCATAATGCCCAGTTTTAGCCGCAAGTCATAGTTGTCAGTCATTTTCCACAGTTTCTATCGGTTTAGTGATAATCAAGCCCGGTCGGTCTAGTATTAACTGAGCTAGGTCAGTTTAGTGTTCATCGAGCTAGGTTAGTTTAGTGTTAACTAACCACTACAGTGTTGACCAACCACTGCAGTGTTAACTAACCAGTTCAGTGTAAACTGACCATTGCAGTGTTAACCGACCAATCCTATGTTAACCGACCAGTCTAGAGTTAACTGACAAATGTAGTATTAACCGACCAATCTAGTATGAACCGACCAAGGTAGTGTCAACCGATAGAGCTGGTGTAAACTGATGAAAATAGGATTCAGGCTTTATACAATTATAACATTACAATTATAACATTTAAGTATAATTTCTTATACTTTAAGTTATACTTGTATAAAGGGTTTAGGTACCTTTTGAGATGATTGAGATAGGTTCTAGATTCATAGGAGTTAAGATGCAACTTCTAATTTTGAGATTTCTTAAAAATTCAGACTTAGCCAAATTTCAGGATCATGAGATTTCCATAAATGGGTGTTGTTTCTTTTTGTGTATGTAGAAGTTTGTATCATTTATGAATCTTTGTTACTTTCTTTGTTAAGGTTATATGGTTTATTTATGATGTGTTTGCACTTGTCTTATACTTGAGTTTAGTGTATGAGGCTAGGACTTATCTCGGTGGCCTGTGTATGCATGGGAGGGTGCCTTTGACCTATAAATGAGCCTTGGGAAAGTTTTACTTGGGCATGTGGAAATTTTTATGATTTCTTTTGTGATGTCTTATGTTAGACCTTCTTCCAATAGTTTCCTGCTATGTATATGGATATGGTTAGGACTCGTTCTGAGGGCCTGAGTGCACAGGGGAGTCTCTTAAACCTATGAATCAGTACTTGGAAGTGTCATTTTGTATTTGTGGCTTGTGATGGGGCAAGGGAATAGGAACCTTAAGTGAGTGGCTCACCATAGGTGTTGGAACCCTAAAGTGGTTGCTAGATGACCCTATAGGTGGGTTTGTAAAAAGTGATAACCTTAAAAATGAACTTGGGAAGGGGGGATTCAAAAGATAATGAAAAAGAACATAATAATGGCCACACAGACCTGATTGGAGTACTGGGACTAGAGATAACTACCAGGATGGATCCCTATATATAGGTTGTGTGATGACACTCACTTAGGTGGTATCCTAGAACCTTGACCTCTATGTTATAGTATGGTGATATTTTATGTTCTTTTTGAGTCTTGGGTTTCTTTATCTTTTGAGCCTTAGACTGCTTAGGGCCTTGTGAGTATCTTGATTCTATCTCCTAGCATGGGGGGTGGAACCTCATTAGTTCCACATGGTTGGGTGGCAAAAATCTTTCAAGGTCATGTTCGTGGTTCGTGACTTGGATGCATTCAAATTTATGTATTGATGCAGATATTTGTATTTTGTATTTTTGAAAGTAAAGAGGAAAAGATATGTTGTAATGCCTTTGGGTCATTCATGTACTTGTTATTATGAGATCTATTATTAGAAAGATGTAATTGAAAAGAAAAGCAATGTAATTGGGAGGGATAGTTCTAGGTTTGATTTCAAGGGTTATTATTTGAAAGATCAAAGTTGGAAATATACAATGTAATGTTTAATGATCTTTTCTATCTCCTCTTTGTTGCAATGAAATAAAAAAAAATGTTTATTAAAAATAAAAAATAAAAAATATAAAAAAAATTGTTAGTTGCAAATTTTGGTCATAAGACCTGATTTGTAATGTTCCCACCAAGGAACCCATAAGGAATCAGGTCAATGACCTAAAATTACAACTAATTTTTTTTTTTTACACTCTAACATGTCATCATTACCATCCACAAGTACATTCCTTAAGGTTCCCTTAATGAATTCAATTACCATTATCAAGTATTTCATTTAATTACTTAATCTAACAAATTCTATTTTCATTACAACTTCAACTAACATTAATTCTATTTCACATCATAACCAATTACATTAATGAACTAGTGGAATTAATTTCCCTTACTGACTAACACGTAATTTACCTTCAGAAGTGAAATAAGCACATGTTACTTATCACATCCACTAAGCACATTTATTCTTTCATATTTATTTACCCCTTAACCATAACTATGCTCAACTCAAAGGCACCATCAAAACTCATTTAAGCTTTTCCATTAAGATTCCTTAATCATATATTGGTGACCAACATAAATCATTAAAAAAATCATTTTTTCCATAAGTTTAACTTCCACAAATTATCAACCATAACCTTGTAAACATTTAGTAAAGGATTTATATTAAACCTAGTTGAATAACCCGACATCAGTCACATTGAAATATACATTTAAGAAATTGCATCCCATTACTTCTTTCGATAACATACATGTTCCTTTTTCCTTATTATTTCACCTGGAGATACCCTTGAACCCTTAGCACATCTTTTCACTAACCAAATATCAAAACAAGTTTCCTTCTAAAGAAGTTTACATCCATAAGTACTTTCATTACAAAGGTTTGCATAGAACCATTACTTTCAATTTCATTCAAAATTCACAAGAGATATAAGGTAAGAAATTACTCATTGATTTAACCATATTCAATCCCTTCTTTAGATTCATGATTCTACCCTTCACATATACACAACTTATTCCTTACAATTTTTCAAACATAATTACAGTTACTGCACATTTCCCAAAGGCATATAGAAAGATAATTACATCAAGTTACCCAAGGGCTTATAATACATCTTTACATCTTGATAACAAAAGATAGAGATACATGATACGAGAATAGAATCTTCACCACTGAACAACTCAGAATCTCAGCCATGACACGAACCACGAACAATACCTCGAAAGAGATTTGCCACCCAACCATGTGAAACTGGTAAATTTCCACCCCCCATGCTAGGAGATAGAACCAAGGTACTCTTAAGACCTTAAGGTAATCTAAGTCTCAAAAAAACCAATAAATCCAAGACTCAAAGGAACAAGAATAAAGCACATAAAATATCATCATATTATAACACCAAGGTTAAGGTTCTAGGAGACCACCTAAGTGAGTGTCATCACACAACCTGTATATTGGGATCCTTCCTGGCAACCATGTAACCCCGGTCCCCCCTTTATGAATAGGGATCCATCCTGGTAGTTATCCCTGGTCCCAGCACTCCAATCATATCTATGTGGCCATTAATGTTTTCTTTCATTATCTTTTGAATCCCCCCTTCCTAGGTTAATTTTTAAAGTTGTCACTTTTTACAAACCCACCCATAGGATCCTCCAACAACCACTTTAGGGTTCCAGCACGTATGGTGAGCCACTCACTTAAGGTTCCTATTCCCTTACCCCATCATAAGTCACAAAACAAGATAACACTTCCAAGTCCCAATTCATAGGTTTAGGAAACTCCCCCGTGCACTCAGGCCCTTAGGACGAGTCCTAACCTTAGCCATATACATAATAGGAACCATTGGAAGAATGTCTATCACAAGACATCTCAAGGAGAAACATAAAACATTTCCCATGCACAAGTAAAACTTTTCAAGGCTCATTTATAGGTCTAAGGAACCCTCCCGTGCACACTGGCCATAGAGACAAGTCTAAGCCTCATAAACTAAGCACAAATCTATGCCAAGTGCAAAATCATCATAGGTAAACCATGTAACCTCAAAAAAACAAGTAATAAACGTACATAGGTGATACAAACTTCACACATCAAAAATACATCATACTTGAAATAAAATACATCGTAAATACTTTCAAGAACTAGAATCAAAGCGTGGAAAAAGAAAAGAATAGGAAAGTTTAGGAATGCTTGGGAAACATTTAGGAGGCCCTAGAACAGTCCTAGTCCATTGGACAACCCTAACTCTAATTCTAATCCCTAAAACACATCCTAAACATTATTCAAGCATCTAAATGCACCATATAATCCCAAAAAAACAAGCAATGAACATATTTAAAGTTTACACAAAATTTCATATGCCAAAACACCATGCTCTGCAAAATCTCACGTGCTTGAAATTTGGCTAAGTCTAATTTTTAAGAAAACTCAAAATTAGAAATTGCATCTTAAATCCTATGAATCTAGAACCTATCTCAATCATCTCAAAAGGCACCTAAACCCTTTATACAAGTATAACTTAAAGTATAAGAAATTAAAGTACGTAAACTTATACTTAATTGTATAAAGCCTATTTTTCCTTATCTAGCTCGGTTCACACTAGCATTCTTGTCTTGCTCGGTTAACACTTTCATTCCTGTCTTCCTCAATTAACACTACATTGACCTCCCTTAGTTACTACTACACTGACCACCCTTGGTTAACACTACACCAACCACCCTCGGTTAATACTACACTAACCTCCCTCGGTTACTACTACACCAACCACCCTCAGTTAACACTACACCAACCACCCTCGGTTAATACTACACCGACCTCCCTTGGTTAAAACTACACTGACCACCCTCAGCTAATACTACACTAACCTCCCTTGGTTAACACTGAACCAACCTAGCTCGGTCAACACTGAACCGACCTGGCTAGGTCAATACTAAACCGACAGAAACTGCAAAATGCAACAGTCAACTATGTCTTGCGAGTAAAACTGGGTATTATGGGGATTGTGGTTGCCTAATCTAAGCACAACCCATTTGAGATCTCCCAGTTTCCCTTTAGAAATAGCTCATCAATCCATCTTATCTATCTAACAAAACTATTCTAGATCTAGACAAGAAAAGGTGGTGCATAAACTGACATGGACCGGTAAGGTTGAAACAACAGTTCTAAATTCTGGAAGCATTCATAATGCATTCAATAACAATATAATACACTATCCTACATGATCAAAACCACTTCTACCCTCCCAGGAAGATTTCACCACAGTGAACAAAAAAACATTCATAAAAATTACTTCCCGGAAACATATTTCAAATACACAAAAAAAAACAAAAAAACATATATATAGTTCTCATTTTCAAATAGAAATAAACCATCACATTCTCATTGAGTAACATATCAATCATATACATAATCACACACATGGGAAGAATGGAGGTACATCCCAGTTTAGACCCTACTTGGGGTCTTGCGGAGAATCATCCTCCCATGGTTGGAGACTCTCTACAAACTTTCCCGCCTTGAGTAGATGTCCTTCTGAAAATCTTCCTCTGGCAATCAACTCCAATAAATCCTCACACATAAGACTTCACCAACCAAAGACTCTCAAAATCACATAAATTTCACCAAAAATTTCCGGAGAAACCATTTACAGACCACTCAAAAGAAAAACAAATCTTCCAAAAATTATTATCCTCCTTCGCACACAAAATCTTCAAACATTTATCCTCTAACTATGTGGTTGGAGGAGTTTCTTTATGGGAAGCAACTTCTCCAACATCCATATTTGGTTGAAAAATTAAACCAATTATTCCCATAAGCACTTAACAAAGTTTTAATGAATTTAATTAAAAATAACCATCAAGGAAAACATAACAAGAACATCCAACAAGTAACTTTCAAGAAAACCACTTAGCACACATGGAAACCAACTAGTCTAACTTCTAGGAGGTCTCGAGTTCAACTCCCTCCTAGATAGCTAGTTTTACTACAAAGAGCATTTATTTTTATTATTACTATTATTAATATTATTTTCACTTTTTAATACATTTATTTAATACACTTCATTGAATTCACTTTAGATAACATACCACTAAAACAATCGATAAATCCATACAAATATTATTATTTATATAAGCATGGGTATATGTATGTGCACCCACATATACACATACCTATATATCACACAATCAATGTACACTTATATATAATAAATATATATATACATATATATACTAGTTAGGGATAAATCTAACTCACATCATAAATCACAAAATGGCATCAAATCCTAATTCACAAGACCACATCACATAGTGCATTCGGATCCCCCAACTAGGGTAACCTCCTAAAGAGAAACCTAAGTCCATGGTAACCTTGAGAGTAATCTTGGTAATACCTCCACACAACAATAGTTCAAGGATTTTTAAGGCACGCTCAGACTTGTGTAGCCAGGTGGAGTCGATGCCTGGTACCTGCATCCTACAACACCAACCAAGTACACCAATATATATATATATGTGTGTGTGTGTGTGTGTGTGTGTACAAGCAATTATGAACAAGGAGGGAGAGTGTGACATCATGTGGACCTCCTGGAGGAGTAACTACAAATGCCTCCCCTCTTCTGACAGTCACATCAGATAGTCACATCAACAAAGCATAATTGGATTAGTGTGGTTAGTATCAAAATGATCTCTTTTCTATATTGTATGACAATAATAAATCATTACATAATCATGTAAATATAAATCATTTATTATCTTTCACAAACCCATTTAACCATTAGACATATACTAAAAGTGTCCCATTATCAAATCAAGATAAACAAATCATATAACCATAAATGCATCGATCATGTTTAATCCCAAGTAACGCTATTAGAGAAGGTAACCCATCTAACCCTTAAATGATTATAGTCAATTAACCTAATGTACACATAAATATTAATAATGAGCATTTCACATAGAAACATACAGATCTATCAGGTGATCCTATCACTGACACACATGAAGATATAAAGGGACATACTTATGTAAGTATTATTATTTCCAACATTAAAATATGAAGTTATGGTATGTTGGAAGAGGTTTGGTTTAAGAAACCATCTCAAGCAAGATCATTCTCACATATAGTCCTTCCTAATTTCAAGTGAACATAACCAAGACTTGATAGGGTTGGAGGGGCATTACATGATTCCTTATGGGTTCCCTGGCAGGGACATTACAGTCTTGTGTCTTTCAATTCTTTTCCTCATCATCGATGAATGAAACATAATCAAGTCAATAACATAAGGTCATAGAATCATCAAGTTACACAATGTATTCATTATCCTCATCTATCATATACATCTTCCTCATGTAGATATTTTTTGTTCTTTATCTCTCTTACTCCTTTTCTACAGATGTTTAGGTATTGTAACTTACAAAATAAGTGTTGTCAAACTAGTTGACATCAATGACAACATATTACTGATTTAATCATATTACACATCTAATCAGAAAATCAGTGAGCTCTAATCATAGATCTTCAATTAGGTTCTAAATCAGTTGTAGTTCATCATTATTCTCATACTTCCAAAGCATGAACATCTTGTAACTAGCCAATCCTATAAGGACAAGGATGCTTCATTCTATTTAAACCAAGTTTTTGAACTAGGTCCTCAGCAACAAGGTTATCAGTACTACCACTATCAACAATAACATCATAGAGTTTACCTTCAGTCTTGCATTAGGTCCTAAACAAGTTACTCCTCTAACAAGGTTCATCCTTTGTACCGAGCAATGTTCATCGAAGTAGCAAGTTCTCTGATTCAGGTTCATTTTGAATGTTTTCATTCATCACAGTAGTTCATCGATCAACCTTCTTCTATGTACACTCAAAAGAATGGTGTCCTTCCTCTCCATATTTATAAAAAGTACCCTTAAAGATAACTCTACATGTCTTCTTCTTTGGCTCCACAAGTTTCTATTCATCTTTTTCATCAGTCATCTTATCCTTCACCGAGTGATCAATCTTTTCCTTCCCTCGGGAGTTAACAGGTTATTTTCTCTTCAACTTAACTTCTACCTTTAGATCATACTAATAAGCATCTTCAACAAAATCAATCTTTAGCATACCAAGCTCATCCTGAATATTGAATCTTAGACCATTCACATGCCGAGCTACCTTTTCCTTACTGAGCTCTCAGTGTCCAGAGTGAATAGTAAGTTTGTAGAACTCCTCGGTATAATCTTCAACAAATAAATCCTTCTGTTTTAGATTCTAAAACTTCTTAAACAAGTCAAGCTCATAGTCATCTAGTATGAACTTAGCTTTCAACTTAGTCACCATCAACCTCCACCGATTGATCTTTGTTTCACCATCATCTTCTCAGTCTCTTTGTAGTTCCTTCCACCAAAGAGTAGCATGTCCTTTCAACTTTGTCTGTGCTAATCTCACCTGAAGAGGATCTTCAATTTCTTCCAGCTCAAAGAAATCTTCAAATTCACCAATCCAATCAATCAGATTATTGGGCTTCAAAGTACTAGAGAAAGTAGAAACTTCCATTCAGTAATTACTAAACTAAGCAATAGATCTAGGTAACTGAGCAGTTCTATCTTCACCAGATCTATTCCTCCTAGCATCACCACTAGATCTAGTAGTTTCAGATTCTTCAACAGCTTCTTCATAGCCATCCTCAATACCAACATTCTGAGGTATACCAGTAACAACTCTCATGATCTTAGTGACCATGTCATTCTTCATTAATTCCATCTCAGATTTGAAATCTGATTTCACTTTTTCTATGATCTGGGATTCAACAGTATCACAAAGATCAAACATAACTCTAGGGTCCAATCTTCTTGGAGGAATCCTTAAAGATAAGAGCCCTCTACAAAAAACCCTCACCGACCACGTTGTGACAATCTCCAAGTTGTGTACAAGTCAAATCTCAACCTCTAATCTTGCAAACAACTAGGGCACAATTTCACAAGTTCAATACTTTAGATTTGTAATCCAGATCATATGATCTCTACTTCAATAGGATCAACTTTGCAAGATCAGCCTTGCTAGGTTAACCTTCAAGATCAACTATCAAGTCCAACATGAACAAACCTTTTCTCTGATACCACCTGATGTAGTCAAGGATGGTGAATCCAATTAAGGATAGTCCAAACCTTGTAGCCAACATAATTACACAGCAGAATACTCAACAAAATAGATAACAACATAAATTTTTCAAGTAATTTTCATTAACATGCCCGGCTGTAAGGCCTTCCAGGTTAGGGCCAATTAAAAAATGAAACAATTCTACAAGATCAACAAGAAGATCCAATACAATCTTGGCCAGTTCAGCTCTGAAGATAATTAGAAGTTGATGAAAACCCTAAGGTAGATCTAAAATTGAGCTCGCAAGACTCCAAGAAATCTCCTTGTCTCCAAGTATGCAACCCCTAGCTCTGCTACAAACAATTATCAGATATCAATCTGATCTGCAAGATCATGCAAGAACTTTTCCACAACTTCACCAACTTCAGCTTCAGAATCTTAGATCTGACTCACTAAGTCTTCAAGTCATTAACTTCTTTGATCTACCAATGATCACCCCAAACATCTACCCAAACATCCTATAAATACTAATCATCAACCACAAATCGGCTAGATGAAACCATTAACTCCCCAAAACAAATAATTAAATGCCATACATGTTGGCTTATAGATGTATACAAACATTTAATTCAGCATGTTGTTGGCAATTTGGCTGAGTTGATTGCATAGATGTTGTCATTATGGCAACATATGATCCACATGAAGATCACACAAGTCAGAGAGCATGTATGACAGAGCACATTGCATATTTGTCTAAGTGTGAGACAGTATTTTTACCAGTATACCCAGACACAATTTTTATTTGCAATGTTGACTGGAGTGAGTTCAGTGCTTGGACACTTGAACATAGACTCTATGGTGACTAATGATGACCCATACTAGAGCACAAGTCTGTATGACATGTACGGAATTAGTTACGACAGTTTTACCGAAGACAGTGTGAAGTCGACGGGACAGAATATGAAGACAAAACTAGTAAAGAGTTAAGGGATTATTTTGTTTATCAAAATAATGACTTCACAATATAAAGGGATGACATATTAGATTTTTACTCTTGGTTAAAGCTATTGGTATATATATGTAATTTTAATTGTAAAATGAAGTAACAATAGTAATTGTAATAAGCAGCAAATATTTGTAGAAGTATGATGCGAAGTATATGAAGCATATGTAATAGCGATAGTGAAAGATCAGTGAAGAGATATCAAAGAAAGTAGTATAAGGTTATGTACCTTGACCTATTTGTGTAATTAGTGTATATTACATTACTTGTTTGGGTAGTGGGCTCAGCTGGTAATCACATTTTGTACTACCAACTCCTAATAGGGTTGAGGCTTCTAACAAGGCCTATAGTCCCTTAATTAGGACTGATACACTATATGTTTGTAATAGAATCCTAACAGGGTCAACATCCTTAACAAGATACTTTTGATTAGTGGATCTTTGTGGGTACCATCCCTACCGGGGTTTTCCCTTGGCCAAGGTTTCCTTGAGAACAAATAATGTGTTATTGAATAATGAAAAAATGGAAACATAGTAATATACCTAACATTCAACACCTATTCATTTAAAATTGAAATTAAGATTGGAATAGCATAGGTAAATCTAAAAATACTTGAAAATCAATTAAGTCACGATACATACCTCATCATGAAATTGATTCATAAATACCTATTTTCTGAAGTCTGTATACACTTTCAGAAAAATCTAAAACCTATCCTGGAGTGGAAATGTCGAGACAAAGAAAACCCAAAAATCTTTCCTCAAGATGGCTCAGGTCAGGTTTGACCCTCATAAAAGGTCAAATACTACATTTTTTATTTGAAGTTTGATTCAAATTTTGTTTGCAAATCCTGAAATTTTGCCGAAAAGGGTATCCAAATTCGCTCTCAAATTCAAAATTATGCACCTGTACCTACAAGAAAAATGGTTTTGTTTGTTTGTTTGGGGGGTTTTCCTTGGTCAAACCCCGGTTTGGAATCAACCTTAATATTGAAATTGAAATGGAGAATGCTAGCAAGTAGTAGAAATAGATCTAATAATGAAGCTATGCAATTCAATAGATATGCAATTGTATTTGAAATGTAAACAAGTATATTGATATGAAAGCTTGAACACAACAATGAATGTAAATCAAACCTCCATGATTGTATGCTTCGAATCCACCTTGAAGGAAGAATGAAATGGATCTTGAAGATGAACAAAGGATCTTTGAAGGAAGATCACACCATCATGATGGCTAGATCTAGGGTTTGAATGATGAATCTTGAATACTTGAACCAAATCCCTTCAATAGCTTGAATGCTTGAATCCTTGATCTTCAATGGAGAACTTGGATAGAGAAGAAGACTTGAATGCTTGCTTGAATGGAATGCTTTTTGTATACCTTGAGAGCTTGAGAGCTTGAAATTACTTGAGTGTGGATGTGAAAATGAGAGGAAGGCCTCCTTTTATAGTGATCTAGGGCACACTCCTCTAGATGGGCCACCTTGGAGAATTAAATCCCAATTAGGTCCTCACCTTTAGAAAATATACCTAGATTAAATGCAATTAAAGGATTTACCATCCCAAAATCCAAAATGGTGAACCCGGAGGTGGGAAAATAAATTTCCCAAAATCCCAAAGCCCAGAGATTCTAGAATTTGAAATTTTGGAGAAAGGGGTCAAAGTCAACATTGACCATGACCTAGTTAGGGTTGACCTAAGACATTGACCTTTTTCTTAGGTTCACTCAAAATTAAATTAGGAGGTCCCAGGGATGCCCAGAAACCTAGAACTGATGCCAAAATAGGACAGAATGTCAGGGATAGACATAAAATCCTATGATTACCAAGATGAAGGCCAAGAGGATCCATTTCTAAATCCTACCTAGAAAATAGAGCCATGGAAGAGGGAAATTCAGGAGAATCCTTAAGATCCTAACCCTAATTTCACCTAGAATGAAGCAGAAAAGAAGTGGAAAGTGGGGAGAAAGCCAGATCAAAGAAAAGACCAATTCAAGGCATCCAATATGACCCTAAACCATTTACTCAGAGGGCTAAATACTCTTAACATGGAAGTGCTTCCATTTTAAGATGATACACTTATGAGCTCTTTATTGTTATGCATGTTATTTAGCTTCTTATGTTATGCATGTGTAAAGATAATCTGTTATATCCATAATTGGGCAAAAGATAAAGTTTGTAGAATATTGATTCACCCCCCCTCTTAGTATTCCCTATTTCTAACAATTGGTATCAAATCTTAGTTACTCAGAAAAGAATCATTCAAGGAAAGCCTAGTAGCTTGAGTAAGATCTCTATGGATATGGATCAACTACAGAAGAATCTTCAAGAAGCTCTTGAATAGATTGACTTGCTTACTATTGAAAAAGATACTTTGAAAAGAAAGTATGATAATGTAAAGAACCTTATTGATAATGAAAAGAACATTGTGAATTAAAGATGCATCCATGATTACTTCAAATTCTTTTTACCGATTCACAGATCTATCAAGTAAAATACCTCAATTTCATGATTTTAGGGCTTGTAGAGATTTGACGCTCAAATCCTTCACCAAATCATTGCAAAAAGCTTCCAATCATTTCTCTTTGATCTCCTTAACACTTGTATTCACTTTGATGATCAAATAACATCAATCATAATCTTTTATTACTTCAATCTCACTTAGGTTTAACATCACATTCAATTCTTTTGCTACTTCTTTCCAAAAACTTGTTTCATGCTATCCTACAAAACTTAAAACTTCTTGCGATCTCACAAAACATAATATTTTTCTTTGTGATCTTAACCATAGCATTAGAATATCATAAACTACCTTCCATTAACTACACAAGACTTAATTCATCATAAATCTACTTCTACACTAATCTAAGTTCCTAATCTACTATAATTTACATGAATTAAGTGCTTTGAGAGGTTATGAATAGAAGAAGTGGAGTAGTATGTTATTCATAACTTAAGTTAAGTGCTTTGAGATAGGTCAAGTAAGGTTTCATTCTTACCACTTGATACTTCACCTTTCTGATTACCTTCAATGTTGAATATGTCTCCTTGATTTGTGCTTTTAACAAACTTCATTTCATCTGTATTGCTACATCAACCTTTCTTTCTGTTATTAGCATCTTCATTTCTTCTTTCATGATTCTTGGGGTTAGGGTTAGGATGAAAAAATCCATTGTTCATTCTACAAAACTTTTTTGTATGTCCAATCTTGTTGCATATCTGACAAACAATTCCATTGTTTCTATATCTTGGTCCAGGTTGATTGATTTGTGATCTGCTATTTCTAGCAATGTGTCCAACCTTGTTACATCTATAACATACTACTCCACTTCTTCTATTCATAACTTCAGTAGGTTTCTTATAGTAGATTAGGAACTTAGATTAGTAGATTAAGTTCATACTACTCCACTTCTTCTATTCATAACCTCTCACAACACTTAATTTATGTTATCCATAGAGATCAAGAGCTTCTTAATGGTTATTGTAAGCACTTAACTTAAGTTATGAATAACATACTACTCCACTTCTTCTGTTCATAACCTCTCAAAGCACTTAATTTATGTAAATTATAGTAGATTAGGAACTTAGATTAGTGTAGAAGTAGATTTATGATGAATTCAATCTTGTACAGTTAATGGAAGGTAGTTTATGATATTCTAATGCTATGGTTAATATCACAAAGAAAAATATTATGTTTTGTGAGATCGCAAGAAGTTTTAAGTTTTGCAGGATAACAGGAAACAACTTTTTGGAAAGAAGTAGCAAAAGAATTGAATGTGATGTTAGACCTAAGTGAGATTGAAGTAACAAAAGATTATGATCGATGTTATTTGATCATCAAAGTGAATACAAGTGTTAAGGAGATCAAAGAGAAATGATTGGAAGCTTTTTGCAATGATTTGGTGAAGGATTTGAGCGTCAAATCTCTGCAAGCCCTAAAATCATGAAATTGAGGTATTTTACTTGATAGATCTATGAATCGGTAAAAGGAATTTGAAGTAATCATGGATGTATCTTTAATTCACAATGTTAGAGATAGAAATAGACCTAGAATGAAGAGGGAACTAGTTGAACCTCTAGAAGAAGACCCTAAGTTAGCTTTATATTCTGTACCAAATGGAGTTTAGCATTTAGAGAATGTAAGAAGTTATCTGGGATGCAAGTTAGAAACCATCAGTGATAGTGATTTTACAAATGAGTATGAGAAGATTTACAACCAAGACATGTCATTGAAAGAAGAATATGATCATTTGAATGACAATGACATTGTTAAGTATGCATTGTAGTATGAGTTTGATAATGAAGAATGCACTAAGATAATCCTTAGCAGAATTCATAATGGGAAGTTTTGGCTAGAAGATAGAGTAATAGACATTACAGCTGATTTGATTCATGAAGTCACTAGACTATCTAAACCTGGAGCTATTCCTTTAAATGAGAAGAACATGAGAAAAATAGTCATTGATAATAGTAATTCATCCTATAATGGAAGAGGAATTGTAATTAGTAAGATCCAACAACATGATGTTAGATACTTATGCAAATTCCTAACAACCAAGTTTTGTGCAAATTCAAGAGAGGATGACATGGCAGCTGGAATGGTACACATAGCTTATTTGATGTGTGTTGAAAAAGTGCTAGTTGATATGTGTGAAATTCTGAGAATTCAATTGTTTGAGAACTTGGAGAAGATTAAGAAGACAAAGTATGCACAATTTAGATTTTCATCTTTGATCACTTACATGTTTTTTCATCTTTTGAGGAGATTTCCTTACACCATAGGAAATGATTGGAATGATGGACAAAATACAATGGAAAGGATTAATGTAGTATATAGGAAGCATGTTATTGATAGTATTAATGAGAGTGCAGTACTTGTTTTTAAGACATTTTAGAATATTGTGTCTAGCAGATCAAGGATTCCACAGTCTCTTGTGGAGATATACAAGAATGAAATATGTTTTATGGTTGACACTGACTTTACATACATTAAAGCAGTTGAACCTAGAATTGAGTTCATAGACCCTCTTGGCTATGAAATATCTGAAATAGAGACAGAAGAATATGTGAATAGGCTACTTAAGTGTAAGGTTGAGACCCACAGTAAAAGATTTGGAACTTTTGAAGAAAATTTCAATTCCGCAAAGGCTATACTTGAGGAGAAACAATCTAAGAAAATAATTGAGAGCACTATTAAGAAAATATTGAAGGATAAAGGAATGACAAAGAGAGAATTCATAGTGGAAAAGTAGACAACACCATCAATCAGAGATATTGGATAGAAAGAGATTTTGTTTGTACCTCCCTTATCATCTAGTGTAGTACCAATCAAGGTGAAAGTAGAGGAACCTGAGAAGGAACAAGTAGTGAGAAAACCTACTAGATCTACCTCCTCCACACCAAACAAGAGAGTGAAAGAAATTTCTACTAGACCCGGTAAGAGGCAAAAAGCTTTGGTGCCACCAGTACCTAGGAAAATTGTAGAAATTAAAGAAGATGACACTCCTGTGAAGAAGAAAACATGGAAACCTAGAGTTGAGAGAGTGAATGAAGAAATCATAAAAGATGGAGACTTCACTAAAATGAATAAATACTATGACCTTTATGACTGTTCTAAAAAATTGAATCTTGAAAATGTAGTGGTCAAGCATTTGATTCTAGCTAATAAGAAGTTTGACACTATTCAGCAAAAGATACCTAATGAATTATTGAAGAAACTTGCTAACGAGAAGATGAGAGCACAAGAAGAAGACAAAACTATCAGAGAGAATCTTGTGAAGAAACTATGTGATGTAAGAGGTGATGAACATCTTAAACAAATTCTGAAGCCCCTTAGCACCCATTTAAGGACAAAAATGAGAACCATTCAGATCATGGCAGGACAATATGAACAAGTGAATGTTGAGACTAAAAAACTAATAATTAAATTTATGGTAGAAATTGTTGGAGAGACATCAGTTGCAAAAGAGCAAGTAGAAGAAGCAAATCAAGAGGATATTGTTAGAAAGTAAAGATCCCCAAGATAACTGAGAGGGGGGGGTGAATCAGTTATTAGATAATTTATCCATTCAATAGCTTTAAACAATATAAGTAATGTACTGATCAACCATAGAAAGATAACCATACACAATTGCACAATAGCACAAGATATGTTAACTAGGTAACCTTTTGAAAAGAGTAAACCCCAGTGGGAATGATGCCCACAAAATGATGCACTAATATGAAAGTTCCTTATTAGAGGATGGACCCTACTAGGAGTCTTATGAAATACATTCAGTACATATAAATCCCTGTTAGGAGATTTTGAATCCCTGTTAAAAGATTCTAACCCGGTTAAGAGTTTATGGAAGACAGAAGGACCCACTCCCAAAATAGCTTCAAGGCAAGATCTCTGAACCCACTGTCCAAAAGATCTTAGAATTATTCAATATAATAATATGAAATATATTACCTCCTTCACACTATGCCAAAATTGCACTCTCTGCTACATAAGATCACAATTCCAGATCTTTGTACTCACAAGTCTTCCTTCATCATTGAATTAGCTATTTTCTTCACTTCATGCATATATTCGCATCTCACTCTTTTTAGTACACATTACAATAAGGAAAAAGTTCCTTCTTATATACCAAACTCAAATAATTACAAATGATTTGGTCCTCAATTACAAAATAATAAATTCTACATGCTACACACAGAATTCACATAAAACTATCAGCTTCCAGTTACTGTAACTTTCTCCAAACATATCCTCAAAGTTTGTGCTATGAACCACATCATCATTAATGAGTCTCCAACATCCCTTTAACTACACAAAATCAGATTCCATCCCAGCTAAGAGATATCCTCTGATTTCCAAACATCGCTACACAGAAACACTATCTAAACATTGCTTTCACCAAAATGCTCATAACTCTTACAAATGAATGAATTTCTTTTTGCACTGTTAACCATAGGTTAATAACACACCAAAGAACATACCATCAACTGCGCAAAATCCAATCTACAATACAACATGTGTGCAAAACAAAACTGTACCTACTTTCCTGCTAATATCTAGAATATCACTGTGTTGACATCAGTGACAGTCCAAGTCATAAATGCAACAACAACTGCTACAGAATGACTGCCAAGACACTTTGCATTCATTCCTAACAATCTCCCCCATTGGAATTGATGGAAACATAGATGAAAAACATCCAATGTTCCAAAAATCCAATACTGCAACATCACTGCAAAATATCAAATCAAATCTTGCTTCGTTTTCCTATTCAGCTCTCTCATACAATCCACAATGTTTTTCATGTATAACTCTCCCCCATTGACATCAATGATAGAAATTCCATCACTAAGTCAACAACTTCTTAATGTCAAAAGACACTTTTCAGAAAAATACAATAACAAGAGTCCTCATGACTCAGCTCATAAACTCCCCCATAGAGGAAGTTCCAACATCCAATCCAGAAGAAAGATAGAGCTCATATACCACTGGATGAATGCAATCAACTGCATCAATTCTCAAAATAGGTTGGGGCATAACCCCAAGCATACCTCTCAGATACACAAATGTATCCTTAGGTAAAGGCTTTGTAAATATATCTACTATCTGCTCCTTTGTACTTATGTACTCCAATCTTACTTCTTTTTCTGCAACTTTCTCTCTTACAACATGATACTTGATCTCAATATGTTTAGTCTTAGAATGTAAAACAAGATTTTTTGAAATACTCATTGTACTGGTGTTATCACAATGTATAACAATAGGCTCATCAAACTTTATTCCAATATCTTTCAACATCTACTTCATCCAAATAATTTGATTACAATTATTTGCTGCGACAACATATTCTGCTTCTGATGTGCTTTGTGAAGTACAATTCTACTTCTTACTTAGCCAAGAGACCAATTTACCTCCAAGAAAAAAGGCTCCACCACTGGTGCTTTTCTTGTCATCAACACTGCCTCCCCAATCTGCATTGTATAGGCACATAAGATAAAATCATCAGAATTCTCATACCATAATCCATAATCCATTGTTCCTTTTAGATATCTCAGTATCCTCTTTACTATTGTATAATGTGATTCTCTAGGTTCTGCTTGAAATCTTGCTACAATCCCCACTAAATGTGCTATATTAGGTCTTGTATGTGTCAAGTACTGCAATCCTCCAATCATAGATCTGTACTTTTTCTGCTCAACTGTTGGTGCCTCATCTTTGCTGGATAACTTATGTCCAGTTACCATAGGTGTTCCAACAGGTTTAGAATCTTCCATTCCAAATCTTTTCAATAAGTCATTCAAATACTTAGTCTGACTTACAAATATACCTTCCTTCCTTTTTGTTATCTATAATCCCAAAAAATATTTCATTTCTCCAATCATGCTCATCTCAAATTCAGTCTTCATTTCATCTGCAAATTTGTCACTAGCTTTATCTTCTCCTCCAAAGATAATATCATCAAAAAATATAACTATAACCAAAAAACCATTCTCAATTTCTTTTGTGTATAAGTTACTATCTGCTGTTTCTTTTATAAATCTCAATTTCAATAAATACTTATCCAATCTTGCATACCAGGTTCTAGGTGCTTGTTTTAATCCATATAAAGCTTTCTTTAACTTACATACCATATCTCCTTCTTGTGTCAAAGGAAAACCTTTAGGCTGCTCAATGTAGACTTCTTCTTCCAATTCACCATTCAAAAATTTTGACTTCACATCCATCTGATACACTCTAAATTTCTTGTAAGTTGCATATGCTAGAAACATTCTCACTACTTCAAGTTTGGCCACAGGTGCAAAAGTTTCTTCATAGTCAATTCCTTCTTGTTGCGAATATCCTTTACATACCAATCTTTCTTTGTTTCTTATCACTTCTCTTTGTTCATTCATCTTGTTTTTGAATACCCACTTTGTTCCAATCACTTTCTCATCTTCAGGTCTAGGGACCAATTCCCATGTCTTGTTTTTTTCAATCTACTCTAGTTCTTCTTTCATAGCATTGATCCAATGTTCATCTTCACAAGCTTCATTAGTAGTCTTAGGTTCAATTTGAGAAATCAAACATAAATGTACCTTATTTTGAGTCAAAAATCCTCTATCTAAACTTCCAATAACTTGCTCAATAGGGTGATGTCTTGAAGTATACCTGTTAGGTGTCATAGTTACTGATCTTGTTCTGACTATAGATTCTTCTCTGCTTTCTTCTATGTTTTCTTCTCCGTCTTCTTCTCTATTTTCTTCTTTGTTTTCTTCAGTATGACTTTCATTCAGCAAGTCATTGTTAGTTTCAAAAAATAATTTTGCATTTTCAATGTTAGGCTGAGGTTGTGCTTCTCCATCAGATTCATAATCAAACATTCTTTCCTAAATTTTAAACTTCTCATCAACTTTTACATTTTCACTTTCAACAATAGTCTTAGTTCTTTTGTTATAACATCTATATGCTTTGCTTTTTAAAGAATATCCAAGAAATATTCCTTCATCACTTCTAGGATCAAACTTTCCTATATCATCATCTCTCTTAATATAACATTTACTTCCAAAAATTCTAAAATATTTAACTGAGGGTGTATGTCCAAACCATAATTCATAAGGTGTCTTATTTGTATCTGCTCTGATTTGTACTCTGTTCATAGTGTATACTGCTATGTTCACTGCTTCTCTCCAAAAAGTCTTAGCCAAATAATTTTCAAACAACATAGCTCTTGCTACTTCAGTTATTGACCTATTTCTTCTTTTTGTAATACCATTTTGTTCTGGTGTTCTAGGGGCTGAAAGTTGTCTCTTAATACCATTCATTTCACAAAAAGTGTTAAACTCTCTAGATTTAAATTCACCACCTCTATCAGATCTTAGACACTTAATCTTCATTCCAGATTCATTCTCAATTTTTCTTTTCATGATCTTAAATTTATCAAATGCTTCAGATTTTTCTTTCAAAAATTCAATCCACATCATTCTTGTAAAATCATCAACAAGAATCCTAAAATACTTTTCACCATAGAATCCTCTAGTCCTAGTAGGACCACTCAAGTCTCTATGAACAATCTCTAACTTCTCTGCCGATGTGAACTTCTTATTGGGAAATGAACTCCTTTTCTACTTTGCCATCATACATTCTTTGTAAATCATGTTAGTAGGTTTCATAATTCTAGGTAAATCTCTTACCGCAAGTGTAGTGCTCACCTTGACAATATTATCAAAGTTTATATGACAAAACCTTTTATGCCTTAACCAACTATCATCAATTCTAGTTATCAAACATGTCATCTCAGTAGGATTCAACTGAAATACATTACCTCTGGCTCTGGATCCTTTTCCAATCACATTTCCATCTTTATCTTTTATCACACAAGTTTTCTCAAAAAACCAAACTTGATAACCCTTATCAGCTAATTGTCCAACGCTTAGTAGATTATGTCTCAGTCCATCAACAAAGTAAACATCATCAGTGTTAGTCTTTCCATCAAGAGTAATATATCCTATACCCTTAATCAAACAAGGTACATTGTTACCAACCCTAACAATTCCTCCATCATAATTATCTAACTTAACAAACTTTCTTTTATCTCCAGTCATATGATGTGAACAACCACTGTCTATAATCCAATCAGATTTCTTTTCAACTTGTGAAACTAATGCTTTTTCTTCCCTTTTATTAGATTCAAAACTTTCTTCTTTAATTGCTACAAATCCTATTTCCTCAAAGTTATTATCACTGTCACTTAAATGTTTTTCAATTCCTGCTTCAAAATCTTCATCATTTGCATAATAACATTCTTTAGATCTCCTAGGTTTAAAGTTGCTTCTATACTTCTTAACTCTTTTAGGACATTTAGATGCAAAATGACCATATTCTTGACAAGTCCAACATTTAAAGATTTTCTTACCATCTGGTTCTCTTTTTACAAGTAATGCAATACCTTCTTCAATCTTCTTATCTTCCTCAGATCTGCTACTAGTGGCATAGTCTCCATTCACACCAGTACTTCCTGTAGGTCTAATGCTAAGAGCACTGAATGTTGTTTCCATTCTAGGTAGCTCTCCTGATAATCTCAAGTTCATCTCTGTTGTTTCTAATCTTCCAAGAAGAGTCTCTCTTGAAAAGTTTGATGTACAAGGTATCACTTGTTCAATCATCTGCGTTGTCTACTTGAATACTGGTGTCAAAGTTCTCAAAATTTTCCATATCACTTCATTCTCTATCTTATCACCTCCACAAGACTTTATTCCTGTCACAATCTCAAACATCCTACCAATATAGCTTCTAATAGATTCATCTTCCATCATTCTAATATCTTCAAATGCACAAATCCAATTATGTAATCTAGCCTTCTTTGCATGTTCACCACCTTCAAAAGTAGAATGTAAAGCTTTCCAAATTGCACGATATGTTTTCAAACATCTTACCTGACTATATTCATTCTCTGGTAGTGCTGATAAAAGTGCTTCTCTTGCAAGTATGTTACACATGAATAGGTCTAGTTCATCTTTAGTTCCTCTAGATTGTCTTCCTCAATGAAAGTCTTCTCATTCTTTGTAATCAAACTAATAACTTGGTCCTAAACACAATAGATGTGTCTTCATCTTTTCTTTCCAACTGTCAAAATTTACTCCATCAAACTTAGGGCTTTTTTTTCTGAAATTCGCCATGGATCTCCTTAAGTTGTTAAACTTTTCTTTCAAGGACCTACCGCTCTAATACCAATTGTTAGAAAGTAAAGATCCCCAAGATAATTGAGAGGGGGGGTGAATCGGTTATTAGATAATTTATCCATTCAACAACTTTAAACAATATAAGTAATGTACTGATCAACCATAGAAAGATAACCATACACAATTGCACAATAACGCAAGATATGTTAACTAGGGAACCTCTTGAAAAGAGTAAACCCCGGTGGGAATGATGCCCACAAAATGATGCACTAATATGAAAGTTCCTTGTTAGAGGATGGACCCTGTTAGGAGTCTTATGAAATACATTCAATACATATAAATCCTTGTTAGGAGATTTTGAATCCCTGTTAAAAGATTCTAACTCGGTTAAGAGTTTATGGAAGATAGAAGGACCCACTGCCCAAACAACTTCAAGGCAAGATCTCTGAACCCACTATCCAAAAGATCTTAGAATTATTCAACAGAATAATATGAAACATATTACCTCCTTCACACTGTGCCAAAACTACACTCTCTGCTACACAAGATCACAATTCCAAATCTCTGTACTCACAAGTCTTCCTTCATCACTGAATTAGCTCTTTTCTTCACTTCATGCATATATTCACATCTCACTCTTTTTAGTACACATTACAATAAGGAAAACATTCCTTCTTATATACCAAACTCAAATAATTACAAATGAGTCGGTCCTCAATTACAAAATAATAAATTCTACACGCTACACACAGAATTCACATAAAATTGTCGGCTTCCAGTTACTGTAACTTTCTCCAAACATATCCTCAAAGTTTGCACTATGAGCCACATCATCATTAATGAGTCTCCAACATCCCTTTAAATATGCAAAATCAGATTCCATCCCAGCTAAGAGATATCCTCTAATTTCCAAACATCGCTACGCAGAAACACTATCTAAACACTTCTTTCACCAAAATGCTCATAACTCTTACAAATGAATGAATTTATTTTGGTGCTGTTAACCATAGGTTAATAACACACCAAAGAACATACCATAAATTGTGCAAAATCCAATCTACAATACAACATGTGTGCAAAACAAAACTGTACCTACTTTCCTGCTAATATCCAGAATATCACTGTGTTGACATCAATGACAATCCAAGTCATGAATGCAACAACAACTGCTAGAGAATGACTGCCAAGACACTTTGCATTCATTCCTAATAGATATTCCCTCTCCACTAGCTATCAACATTGAAGAATAATATATGAATGTTGAAGTTACAAGGATCACCTTGGATACTGATGATAATGTATTCAAGAATCTAGAGAACATTGTTGACAATTCATCTCTTGAATAACTAGAAAGAACTGCAAAAGTAAAGTAGACCCAATTTACTATTGAAGAACACAAAGTATTAGAAGTTCAAGCATCTATACCCTCTATAGAAGAAATCAGTCTTACTCCTAAGACTAGAATGAAGAAGAAAACTGGATCTTTGTTTGAAGATTTGGGAAAAGAAGTGGATGATGATGATTAGTTGGAATTGATCACATCTCTGAACAAAATCATTGGGAAGAATAAGAAAGTTAAAAGTCTAGAAGGATGTCTGAAGGACCTAATTGAAAAGCTACATAGTATTATGACCACATAGATTATAGAAGAAGACCCTATGGACAAGGCAAAGAAAGTAATGAGCACTTTTGATGATGAGTTCACTAACCTAGCTAATATTGCAAAAGTGAAAGAACAAGAAGACTATGAGGTTAGAATGCTATTGAACATTAGTCAGTACATCAATAATGATATCAATACTCTTGATATCTGTATCAAAGATTTGAGGAAACATTTGGAAATAGGAAAAGCTTTGTACATATAGTGTACAAAATCAGAGACTTTGACAGGTGAGGAAGATCAGAAGATAAAATTGAAGGAAGTAGAGATTATAAATGAAACAAACCTTCTATCTAACCCTAATGTGAAGGTCAATGATGTTGAGAAGAAAGTTAGGAAACTTTTTGATGAAATTAGAATTATACAAGATGAGAAAGATAGGAAGTTAAGAAGATTTACTCTTTTGAGAGAGCATGTTTTTATGAAGTTAAGTGTTATTGAAGAATAGTTAGAAGATTGTCTTATAGCTAAGAGATCTTTTCAGAAATTCAACTTTGAAAACCTCCAAGCATGTCAAATAACATCTTATGGACTGAGCGCACTACTCAATGTGGTTGATTCCATTAATAAATCATGGGAAAAGGAGATAGAAACCATGAAGATAGATTTTGCATATTGTGTTGCAAGCCTACTAGCTTTACAATAAATAAATTAAGGTATAACTTTTTTTTACAATTTTGTAGCCCTCCCTACCATTATTTTGTCATTGTTGTCAAAGGGGGAGAGATATTTAGTAGAAAATTGATAATATATGATAAGAGTTGATACTCTTAGGGGGAGTATTGTATGATAGATAAGATTTTTGAGGATTTATAAGGATAGTATATATATGTTATACTATGGCCACAATTTTGACAAATTTAGAGATTTTGGAGTTGCACACTTAGCCAATTTTCTCATATGTTGCCACCAATGACAAAGGGGGAGATTGTTGGAAATTTGGCTGACTTGATTGCATAGATGTTGTCATTATGGAAACATATGATCCACATAAAGATCACACAAGTCAGAGAGCATGTATGACAGAGTGCATTGCATATTTGTCTAAGTGTGAGACAGTATTTTTACCGGTATATACGGACACAATTTTTGTTTGTGACATTGACTAGAGTGAGTTAAGTGCTTGTGCACTTGAACATAGACTCTATGGTGACTAATGATGACCCATAATAGAGCCCAAGTCTGTATGGCATATAAAAAATTAGTTATGATAGTTTTACCGAAGACAGTGTGAAGCCGACAGGACAAAATATGAAGATAGAACTAGTAAAGAGTTAAGGGATTATTTTGTTTATCAAAATAATGACTTAACAATATAAAGGGATGACATATTAGATTTTTACTCTTGGTTAAAGCTATTGGTATATATATGTAATTTTAATTGTAAAATGAAGTAACAATAGTAATTGTAATAAGCAGCAAGTATTTGTAGAAGTATGATGCGAAGTATATGAAGCATATGTAATAGCGATAGTGAAAGATCAGTGAAGAGATATCAAAGAAAGTAGTATAAGGTTATGTACCTTGACCTATTTGTGTAATTAGTATATATTACATTACTTTTTTGGGTAGTGGGCTCAGCTGGTAATCACATTTTGTACTACCAACTCCTAATAGGGTTGAGGCTTCTAACAAGGCCTATAGTCCCTTAATCAGGACTAATACACTATATGTTTGTAATAGACTCCTAACAGGGTCAACATCCTTAACAAGATACTTTTGATTAGTGGATCTTTGTGTGTACCATCCCCACCGGGGTTTTCCCTTGGCCAGGGTTTCCTCGAGAACAAATAATGTGTTATGAGTTCTTTATTGTTATGCATGTTATTTAGCTTCTTATGTTATGCATGTGTAAAGATAATCTGTTATATCCATAATTGGGAAAAAGATAAATTTTGTAGAATATTGATTCACACCCCCCCTCTTAGTATTCCCTATCTCTAACACATGTTGGCTTATAATAATAGCTACCAATAGTAAATGCACCAAGTCAGCTCAACAAATCACACAGAACTGCAGTCAGTAAACCAAAACTACCGAGCGATAGTGAATTCACCGAGCATGCTAGGCATCACCGAGCACCAGTGTCAACCAAGCACCATAGGCATGACTAAGTAACACTTTCACCGAGTGCTAGAGATTACCGAGTTCCTTAGTGACTAAGCTGCCTTCAATGACCGAGACTGTCGGTCAAGGCTGCAATCGAGTAACATGGGCCAAAATACTAACACCCCATGTAGTTTCACCAAGGACAAAGGATGTCCCTGTCTTAGCCTTGGATGCCCCTAAATCAACTTGACTCACATTCCTATAATGCTTTGTGTTTCTTCTGTATCTCCAAGAGAAAGTATTCAAGGATGAGACTATGTCTTCTTGATCATCTTGAAAACCTAGATTGGGTTGAAGTAAAGGGAGCACGTTCTCATGAGGTAACACCATTTTTTCTCATGAAAAATATTCTGGTCTAGCAACTATTTCTCTCCCCAGCAGAGTCACCAAAAATCTATTGGTAAACAAATTGTTCTTTTTAGATTTAACTCTTTATTTTCCCAAAATCTCTTAAGAAACAATGTGAATACGAATAGTTGGAAAGTTGCTATCTATTCAACTAACTTTCCAACTGTTCATATTCACATTGTTTCTTAAGAGATTTTGGGAAAATAAAGAGTTAAATCTAAAAAGAACAATTTGTTTACCAACACATCTGTAGTGTCTTTTGGTTCTTTCATCCTTACTTGCATGTCATCAATCTAATTTTGTGCTTCATTGAATCCAACATCATTGGTATCTCCTTTAAGCTTTCATGCATATAATTGTGACTCTATCAAATCAGAACTGGTGTGTAATTTCTCAATGTGATTCTTTGCCTCTTTCAACTTAGATTCCAAATTTTCTTTTTTGTTTCTTAGCTCCAAGATTTTCATGTTTTCTTGCCTCAATTCTTCATTCAATTGAAGGTTCTCTTTGATCTATTCATCATAGACTTCTTGATTGTTAGTTCTAGCTTTTCATCCAACTCTTCAATCTGATCTTTTAGAGATGTGTTCTCTTCATTCAGCTTCTTAACCATCTTCCCTAAATCACTTTTTGAAAAATATTTCAAATCTTTTCTTAGCTTCTTGATGAAAACTTGTGCACCACTGATTTTAATTTCATTTCTTTAACTTCTTTCTCAGATCTATCAAGGTCTTCAAGAGCTGCCATAAGATTCTTCTTTAGATTATTTTCTTCTTCTGAACCCATTGATCTCCTCAAGTGGTTAAAATTTTCTTCAGAGGACCAGAGTTCTGATACCAATTGTTAGGAATGAGAACACTGAGAGGGGGGGTGAATCAGTGTTCACTATATTTTAATTTTTTTACTTTACTCTTGAGACTTAACTTGATTTCTTAAGTACTAAAATAAAATTCAATGTGAACAAGATAAACACTCACAACACTTAACACCAATATGGTTACGTAGAAACCCAAATAGGTAAAAACCTTGGTGGGAATTGACACCCACTAATAACTGCACTAGTGTCTTATGATCCTTGTTAGAAGATTTGCAACCCTGTTAAGAGTTGTTCTTTACAATGCTTTTAGTACAAAAACCTGATCAAAGGTTAGACCCTATTAGGATTATTTTACAATAACCCTATTAGGGGTGGGGACACATTGTCCTAGAGTTGACTTCTCAAGTGGTGAAGGCTACAACCTTCTAATCTCAGATACACACTATATCTATTGGATGAACTATTATTGTGACACTACTTGTCAAATTAGATCCTTTTGTGCATTGATGCTTTAGCCCTTTGTAAAGCTCTAACTCATTCTATCTTCACTTCGCATGTCTATGTTCTACTTATATCATCTCTAAATCCACATTCATACTTTATTACAAAGGCGCATCTCATATTTATATGTGCTAACAAAACAATTAACTAGGTCGGCCTATAACTGATTACATACAACACTTCCAAGTGAATTGGATCAAGCGTGTTTACAAAAAAATATTTTTACATGTCTACAACCTAATTACAATAGGTGCATAGCCTTTACAAAACATTATTATAACCGCTAATCAAAATAGTAATAGTCAGTTGCATACTCTGTTCTATTCTAGCGTTCACTTTCTGTATCACCTCAACTGTCTGTATCTTCATCACACTGTCTCATCTGATCATGCACTCTTAGACTTAGTATGAATACAAACTTTCCATTTTATCATCAAGGGCACATATCATAACTTGATCATATGCACATGCGTTGATGCTCTGATCTACTGGTTCTCTGCTAACTATCCAGTCTTCTATACTTAGCCATATTCTGACCTTATGATAATGTGTGCTAACTCCAAAACTCTATATGACTTTGTTTCCATAATGAAAACACTATATCTAGTCATATACAATAGTATAGTCAACTTTCCAACAATCAGGTACATCACACAAGTATGATAGTCCTAATCCATCTATATGGGCAAACTCTACATCATCTAATCGATGCACTACCTCACTGATGACTGGGTGGTGAGATCGGAACACAATGTCAGGGAAGTCAACATGTAATGCAAGTGACAACACATGATTAGTACCTCAATCATGATGGTTTTCAAAGAAAAACTAAATTTGAAACTATGTACCTATCCTAAACATGCCTCTTAGAAATTCTACTTGGCTAATCTTATGCAATCTTGGGTACAAATTTTGGTTTTCTATAGTAGTTTCCCATGCATTGAAGTAGAAATCTTGCACAAGATTTTGCTACCGTGTGAGACTTCATGCCAGTTCACGCAAGAGATCTTCCCTGAGGAGGGTTTCTCACATGGATTCAATAGTCTCTTCATGTGAGCTTCTGGAGAGACCCCATGTGAGGAAGCCCTCTTCTAGTCTTTCCTCATGCGAGACTCCTCCATAGCCCATATGAGGAAACCATTTCCTCGGGTGACTTCTAGTGAGAACATCCTGAAGAAGCCCTAAAATCACTCAAAATCTACTAAAATGTGTAAAAACTTGAAATGCGAGGTAGGTTATCGACTACTCATAGGTGGGTCATATGTCATCGATCAGCTATGATGTTGGGAGCACTTGAATCTATGCAATTTCACTGAAACACCTTGCATCTTCTCTTAGAGCTCTTTTCTCACAAAGTCAAAGGTTTCAAATGAATTGAAAATGACCCTTTTGAGCCTTATATAGGTTTTGACCTAATTTTCAAAAGTGCTCCATTTTGCATGAAAAATTTACCCTTGGTTAAATCAACCACTCTGAATCCATTTTCAGGATTGAAATCAAAATCTGACACTCCTAAATAGCTAAAAATTGCATTTCAAAATTTTTGGGTCTGACATGATCAGATGCTTGTGTAGTTGACCTTCTTATGTCATATTATTGACAAAATTACATCTCACATCATTTTCTTGACTTCTTCATCTTTTTTCATCAAAAGTCAACTCTAGTCAACTCTAGTCAACCATGGTAAAACTTGGTCAATAGAATCTTCAAATCGCTCCAGATCTCTTCCAAATATTATCAAATCTTCTGTAATATGTTCTCAGCTCTTCTAGACCTTTGATTTTATCTCTATCTGCAACCTATTTCTATCAATCGCCTTTCTGACATATCATCTTTTGATTTCTCTCCCAAGGGGAAAGGATGATTGCATCATTGAATCTCTCGAATCAATTCTTGAATCAATCTAATCCAAATCAAAAGTACTCATCGTTAGGGGCATCTCATTAGTTGGGGCATGTTCAGTTTTTATACCTCATAGTCAAAATTGGATGTTCCACTATCTTGAATCACTAGGGGCATCTCTGTGCCTTGTATCTTGTCATCATATCTTTAGGTATTTAAGAAATCTAACTTAGATCCCTGAGGATCAAGCTTCATTCTAGAGATGATTCTCAAAATCTCTATTAGGTATTGGGGCACTCTAACCCTAATTCTTGAAAGTCAAGCTTCATTCTAGAGATGGCTCTCAAAACCCCTTTTTTATCGGTATCAGGTTAATCTAACCCGGGTCTCAGAGGACTAAGATTCATTCTGGATATAGTCCTAAAAAAAAATCTTCATCAATTATCATTTAATCAATGGGTATTGGGGCAATCTAACCCTGACTCCTAAAGATTTAGCCTCGTTCTAGGGATAGTCTTACTAAAAATGGTAATCTAGTCAATGTCTTTGTAATCTAACTTAGACTTTGGGGAATCAAGCTTCATTCTCAAGATGGTTCTACAACTCAATCTAATCATTTTCTTGGTAATCTAACCTTGACTTCTGAGGGTTAAGCTTAGTTCTTGAGATAATCCTAAAAACCTCATCAATTGTCACATTTAGACTATTCTTTGAATCAATGCGTTGCTCACACATCAATTCAAAGAGGGGAAAATTGTAATACCCCAAAATTGGTATCTCGATATCCTAACCAATTTTTTTGCATTTAGTCTCATTCTATCAAATTTCCAAATCATTAAAGTCCTATTGTATTAGGCAATTATGTCTTCTAATTGACTTTACTTGACTTAGTGTCGAATGCAAAAAACCCCAAATCTACATCAATCACAAAGCATATTTAATTCCTAAATAATGACCATAAATTAGCTAAATAAACCATATGATCAATTAATTTAATTAAAAGTCCTAGCACTTTAAATTAAATCCACCTTCTTTAGTTAAAACACATGAAAAAGGAATTAAATAAATATTTGGTTTTAAATAAATATCATCTTAATAATTGAATTTAATTATTCAAATAATTGAGAAAATCCATTTATGAGGCAATATTTAATTTACTTAATCAAATATTCTCCACAAAATTTTCTCTTTAGTTCAAAAAAGGAAACTTTGAGTTAATTTAAATTCAAAAAAAGGAATAAAATAGTTAATAGCTTTAACACAGACAAAAACAAAAGTTGACTACCTCTCTGTTGGAAACTTTCTATTTTGAATTGAACTCTCATTCAATCTTCACCGTTCGTCTGATTCAATCTCAACCGTCGATTGAACCTAAGATTTATATAAAAGAGCCCTCATTTCTCAATCAAAGGATCCACAATTTTTTAGTAATGAAGTGTTGTTGCATTGTCTCTAGAATTCATTTGCATTCAAGGATTTCATTCTTAGCATAGAATTCATTTCTAGATTAATATATCATGTTTAGCTTAATGATGCACTTCATTTCTTAATCTAGTTTACTTTCATTGTTCTTATCTTAATTTCATCATTTCTAGATTAATTGCATAATCATTCTAGATTAAAACTGCATTTGCTTTCAATCAAATCCTTCATTCTAGTATTAGTCTATGGTTGCAGGACTCTCAATTCTGAGAGGAAAATTTCAAACCCTACCTAGATAGAGAGAAATAGGTTGAATCATCCATACATTCGAGATGAATAATCTGATATTCATTCTTGGGTGCAGCTAGTGAACAATGACTATGTTGAAGTGTGGAGCTAAATCAAAGGCCCATATTTAGTTCATACAATAGGAATGATAGTTTTGAACTTCATGCTTATTCTAATGTTGATTGGGTAGGAAACATTGATGACAAGAAGAGTACTAGTGGTGGTGCATTTTTCCTTAGGAAAAAGTTATTTTCTTGGCTAAGTAAGAAGCAATATTGTATAGCTCAATCTACTGTTAAATCAGAGTATGTTGTTGCTGCTATAAATTGCACTCAAATTTTTTGGATGAAACAAATGATGAAAGACATTGGAATAGCTTTTGATGAGCCTGTGGTTACTCATTGTGATAACACTAGTACAGTGAATATGTCAAAGAATCTGGTGATGCACTCTAAAACTAAATATATTTCTATCAAGTATCACTTCTTGAGAGACAAGATGACAGAGAAGGAAATAAAATTAGAATATATTAGTACAAAAGAGAAGATTACAGACATCTTCACAAAGCCACTGCCAAAAGAAACCTTTGAATATCTTAGAGGTATGATGGGGGTTTAGGCCCCTCCTAGTCAGAATTAAATGATACAGAGATGAATCAGTCCAAAGGTTTTTAGAGCCTTATCATATTATGGACTGGATGTAGGGATCTACTCCTCAAAGGGAGTGATCATGGAAGAAATATGATGGAAAAAATTTGATGACTCATGGCACCCTTTTCCATTTTTGTCAAAGGGGGAGTGTTGCTATGAGAAAATCCCTACTGTATGGGGAGATTGTATGTAGTATTTTTTGGTTGTAGAACTTTGGATTGATATAACTTTGGGATGATGGATTTTCCCATATGTTGACATCAATGCCAAAGGGGGAGATAGTTGGATATTACTAATGTATGGGGAGGTGATTGAGACATTTTATATGTTTAATCACTACATTACTGAATGGGCACTCATACTATTTCAATTTATGTTTTGTCACTGAAGTCAACATATGTTTCTGAGAGGAGAACGGGTTGGTTATCATAGTGTACGGATACTGTACGGATGTTTCAAATGCTGCGAAGTTAGATGAGAGTTTAGGAAGGTTTTGTGATCTTATATCCAAGATCACATCATGCAATTTTTCATATTAGATGAGTTACAAATGTTTTGGTTAAGACTGGTCACTGAACTATGACAGTGAGAAATGACAGAGTCAGACTCTCGATATATCTTCTAGATGATATTGATTCAAGGTATGTGATCTTGAGGGATGATAGAAAAGGTACTAAAGGATTTTCATTGGTCAACATAAGGTATGGAATGCTTGGTGACATCAGCTGTGGTATGTGTTTTGGAGAAGACCTATTTGGAAGCTGACTTAGGAGATGTAGCATGTGTCTTGCTTGGAAAACATAAATTAAGGATGTCAGTCCTTAGATATTATAATGTAATCATTGTATACTTGTTTTAGATACCGTGTGTATCTTAGCAAGGGTTTATGTAATTATTTGTAATTAGGAAAAGCTTGTGGACTGACCTGGTCATGATAATTTTAAGAAGGTATAAATGAGAGGTCTTTTCTTTGGAAAAGATATGGATAGAAAAAGGTGATATAAAGAGGTTGTGAAATCTGTGAGCTTGTGTCTTCTTTATGTAGAGAAGAGGTTTACTGGTGGACTTTATTGGAATTAATCAAACAAAGATATTTTTTGCTAAATAGTTCAAAAATATTATGTATTTCTTCATATACACTTGTGTTGTGAACAATGAGTTTTGAAGGTGGATTTAACCTTCTTTGAGTAGTGAGCCTTGTGCAGTGAGCCCTCCCTTTCTTTTTGAATCCTAACAGGGTCTATCCTCTAACAAGGACTATGTATTGTAATGATTCAATAAGCTCCTAACAGGGCTAGATCTCCTAACAAGGATACTATACTCTCAGTACATCATTTGTGGGTGCTAATTCCGACCGAGGGTTTTACCTTTAACAGGGTGTCCCCGAGACCAAAATATTGTGTTATAGTGTTGGCATTCATTATGTTCATTGGATCTGATATTGCTGGTACTTAAAGTGTAAAGTTTAATAATCTATCATACAACTGATTCACCCCCCCCCTCAGTTGTATTGTGGACTATTATTCTAAACATATATATGTATGTACATATATATATAATTTAATTTTCAGGTAAGTCATATTTTATTCAAGTAATTTTCCATCATTAAGAATCAATTCAAAATTTAATATAATTCTATCTGCTATAAAAATCCTCTAACTAACAAATTGAGGTTGAGGTATAGGCCCACTCGCCTTGGTTCTGCAGAGCCTAAATTGTAGGGGAGGAGGATAATAATTGATCACTCATTCTCTTTGGCCAAGTCGGTAGGAAAATTAAAGCATTGAGTAGTAAATCTCATAGGATTTTCAATCCAATGATTATGCAACCAACACACCCTAAGTGCTATCATAGGTCACCATGAGGAAAAATATGAGTCTTTCATGGTTTGATTGTTTTCACAGTCTTAATAAAGTCCTAGTGACCATTTTTCAAAGGATTTGGAGTCAAATCATTTTTTTGGAAGTCACTTTGTACCTATGGTACATAATTGACAAGAAACTAACTATGTTGTCACAAAGGTACAAATAAACCTTTCATGGAAATTTATTGGGATAAACAAACAAGTGGTGCAAAAGAAAATGGAGATCAACAAGTTTGCAATAATTTTTTATAAATAAACCTTGACTACTCAACACAATGTCTCTTCAATTAACAAGCTAGAATGTCTCCAATCCTTAAAGATGACTCTAGGGTGTCCTCCAACCTTACCAAGGCATCTAAAAATAATAAAATGATCAGGAAATCATGATTTGACCACCCATTTGTATAGGAAACGTCATTGTAATACAACTCCCTCTATTTCTCCTAATGGATCTTTCACTATTATTTTCGAATGTTCTTAACCCTAAAATTTTCACTCTCTCTCTCTCTAAATTTCAAATTTTTAATCTCTTCAACAACTAATTGGAATCTTTTAGTTTTATTTAATTTTTCAAAATAGTTATTCAACATTCTTCCAATCATTCTTCTACAAGTTCTTTCAGAAATTTTATCATTTATTGGCTTCAAAATATTTTCATGAATGTCAATTAGAAAGTTTGGTTTTCTTCAAATTATTTTAGAATGTGTTAAGATTGGTGTATACTCTTCATTTTCATTAGGTACATTAATCACATCAAATTTAAATGGTGTATGTTCTTCAATTTTACTAGGTGCATTCATCACATTAATTTAAAATGGTGTATGTTCATCGTATTCATTAGGTGCATTCATCACATGCATTTGAATAGGTGTCTATTGATCATTTTTTTTGGTGAATTAGGTGCATTCATCACATGCATTTCAATTGATGCATGTTGTTTCTTTTCATTTGGTGCATTAATATATCAATTTGAATTGTTTCATGTTCATCATTTTCATTAGGTGAATTAGGTGCATTAGATTATGTACCTTCATAGAATCTCCTTGTATGCTCCCTTTGCCTTTCTTTTGTTGCATCTCATTCTTCAATGGTTCTTCTCTTGTTCTTTTCCATCATTGATATGGATTGTCCTACACATAACACATAATAAAATAGAAAACAAAGAAAAAATTATCATCATTTTATTATAATCTAAAGTAATAAGACCAAAATAACTTCAAGAACAAACAAAAAATAAGTTGTATCAATCATCTTCAAAATTAAATGTAATAAAAAAACATGAAAAATTTTCTGATATTGTCATCGAAAGACATGAAAAACAACAACAAGCCCTTGCAAATGGTTGCAATTCTATTCTTTAGGCCATCAGGAATAATATATTTGGCTCAATAGATCATGTACGAGTTCCTTTGACATAAAATGGTTAACACTCATATTTCCTCATAACCTATGTGGGAAATTATAGTACTAAAACTTATTATTTTTGTTCTAAATAACACGCACATGTTATGTCGATCTAGGAGAGAGAGAGAGAGAGAGAGAGAGAGAGAGATTTACCATAACTGATAGTAATGTTGAAGATTGATTATCTGATGGAGCTAATGATGAAGACCGACCAAGATAAGATAAATTCATGATAATAGAAAGGTTAGATTAGTTATTATCTTATCATTGATGTCAAGCAATTTATTTTTGGTTTATATTAGGTTTCCATATCATTCGGTAATGATATAAGATGAATGAGTTAAGAAGAAGAAGAAATGAGAAGTTGATAAGTCAAAGAACATAAATGAGCAATTGATATAGATTGGATAATGATTAGATTATGTTGATATAATTGTTTTCTACCTAACATAAGATTATGTTAAGTCGATAATGTTGGTGTCCAAAATGATGCTTATGCTCTTTAGGCTGCCAATATACCCTCAGATGGATTTTAGGAATGGTTAACTCCAAAATGTTATGAGGTCTTAGGGTAACTGGACCAACTATAGGGACAAGACTACCCTCTTCTGCTTCTAGCTCTACAAAACCAAGGCGGGTGCACCTAACCCAGTATAAATTATACTTCACACACCAAAGACTGGGTTTGAATAACAGATGAAAGGATAGTAAGAAAGTACTAAGTGTTAACCACACACTCATTGACTCTCCATTACTATGGGGTGGAACCTCACACAACCAAATACTGAAAACTTAAGGATGGTTCTTAATTTCATGTGTTTGAATCATAACAACCTCAATCAAGATATGTCAACAAAGAAATACTTATCTAGGCCAGTGCCTCATCCATTGGGCAAGGTTTCTTTGACAGATTACACACACACACCAGAATATATCTGAGATTCAAAGCCATAAACACATTTACAATCTCCTTTACTACTTATAGAATATCCCTACATAGACAAGAGATGAATCTATGTCCCTTCTGGAGCATCATTTAATCTAATCCTGGATTAGAACTCAAGAATGAAGACCTATACATAAATTGTTATGTAATGAACTAGAAAGTTCAAAATTCATCTACGTTGACAAAAGGGAGAGATAAGAATCATGTGCCTGTATTAAGTATGAAGAATCCTCAAGTGTATACAATCAATCCAAAGGAACCATGCTTGCAAACTACAGCTTAGACCTACAATTTTCTTTCTATTGTCAAAATATACCAAAATAGGTCATTACAATTCAGACTGGGCAGAAGACTCACAACTAGAAAAGTTTGAAAATCTCACTCCCAATGACCTCAAATGATCATAAAAATCCTTTTATACCAGGGTTACAATGAAAGAACAATGATCATTTCAAACTCAAAATTCAAATCCACCTAACCCCACCGAGGAGTTAACACAAACAAGACAGGGATCAAGCCGTAGCATTTGACAATCCATTCTACCCACTCTGGCCGCTCAAAAATTAAATTTTTGGTACCTCTGTCATTGCAAACCCTCTGCAGAATTTTGAATTTAAATCCTAATGATCACCAAGTATTTTGTGGGCTATGGCTTTAACTCAACTACACCTCAGGTTAACTCTACGAACTGGCAACAAGGTATTTCTTAGTCACGGAATGAAAGACTTAACTTTGGTTTAACTCTGTGAACTGGTGACAACACATGCTAAAAATGGCCACTCAAGCTATCTGGTGAATTGGTGACTAAAGGTGCTTGGCCAGTTCACAGAAACAATAGCACCATCGCTAAAGTATCATGCAAACCAGTGACAGAGAGAAAAAATGTCGGGGCCGCCATATTTTATCCATACCATCAAAAACACTGAGAAGTCACACTGGGCCCACTAAGGAAAATTGATGGCCAACATGATTTTTCATAGCTCTGAAAAACCTTCATGAGATGATACACCATCCACCTGATCTACCACCATGTACATCCCTACAAACCTCAAGGCTAGCAGAATAAAAACATTTAAACGGACGGTTGTTGCAAAGTCGCTAGCCTCTAACAGATCCATCATGAAGATAAGACAACCATCAGATCTTCCATCTCACCGTCCCCTTTGGAACCCTCAGGCCCACCATTACGTGATCATGCAACTAAGGCAAAGAAAACCACCAGCCAAGTTGCTAGATGTTAAGGACTTAACCGCTAAGAATCAGCCACCAAGAGATAACCGTGAGTCACCAGGTCACGGAATGAAAAATTTAACCACCAAGCAGCTGAAAACTATGAAGAACTAGGACCCGCACAGATAGGTGGCAAGTAGTCGCATGATCACATGTCAGAAAAGTTTGACATGTGACCATGCGACAACTAATCAGAACACACACCTTCGCCTGGACCCACTTCATGCCCACATAAGAAAATTGAACGGCTGTCACAAAAGCGTAAAGGTTAAACATTGTGTAACTTTTCTATGTGAACAAGTGATAGCCCATTGATTTTGTCTGAACTTTAACCCCCTGGCAACCAAGAAGAACTGGGTCCCACCAACCAATCATGCTTGCGTACTTAGGACCAAGGTCGAAAACACACAAAGTTTTCCCAACAGCGAAGGATCGAAAACAAATAGGGTTTTCGATATTGACACAAAGCAAGCAAGGGATGCAAAAACACATAGGTTTTCATGCAGACCAAAAAGGTAGCAGGGAGACCAAAAACATCATGGTTTTTCAAAAACATTGTGGGTTTTTGACACTTAGGTAGGTTTTAAAATTTGTTTCCTGCAGACCTTAGAACTTGAATCTCCCTGGGTTTTAGGAATTAGCACGTGCAATCTGGCTGGAGCAAGAACATGAAGAGCACAGGGCCAAGAGCACACACCATGAAACACTGTGGATTTTCTTTGCACATTAAAACTATGACTATAGGCATGGCAGGACAACATAATAAAGCTTGGAGAGAATAGGCCATTTTCATAAGATTTTTGCAATGACTAGAAAATGGACTAATTGTGGCTCATACTAGGGGATGCATGTCTCTTACAGGCATGGCAAGGATCTAGAATCACTGGGAGAGCAGAGGAACTCAAAAATCTGACTCAAAAACATAGAGCAGACAAAAACAAGGGAACCTAAACTACTATTCATGGAAGCGATACTTCAAGAGAAGTAAAAATTTAAGAATTGTCCATGAACAGGAAATTCCAAAGTACCACCAATTAAATCCTTCAAGATATATGAATCTGTTCCCTACTTTCCCTTAATAAGATAAGGGCCCAACCAAATAGGATCAAACTTTCCATGCCTTCCCTTATCTTCCAACCTTGCATTCCACATCAGGACCAGATCATCAATTTCAAAACTTCTTTGAGTAGTCCTTTTATCAAACAAATTTTTACACTACCTCTGCATGCCTCATTTCTCTCATGTGCATCCCTTCTTACCTCCTCTAATTGGATTAGTTCATCCATTCTCACTCTCATCTCATCATTCAAATCTTCATCATACGCCTAGATGAACTTGTACATTTGCAACAAATTGTTCTGAGGTAATCTAGCACTTATTCCATAAACTAGGTCAAAAGGGGCACAACCTATGGCCTTCTTTACAGTTACTCTATCAGCCCATAATGCCCACCATAACTTTGAGTCCCAAGCTTTCTTATTTCTGTCCAACACCATCTTGAGAATCTTAATAAGGCTTTTATTACTGGATTCAACCTGGCCATTTCCTTGTGGATGATATGGGGAAGAAAATGAAATGTGTATCCCATATTGCTGACAAAAATCACCAAACTCCTGTGATCTAAAGAACATTTCATTATCAACCACAATTGTCTCTAGGCAACCAAATCTAGTGAGGATATTCTGCATTATAAAATTAGTTACCACTTTACTAGTAGCCCTCCTAGTAGGGATAGCTTCAACCCACTTGGTAAAATAGTCTGTTGCCACTAGTATGTATGAATGTCCACCACTAGACTTGTTTGGAATCTCACCTATGAATTCAATACCCCACTTCTGGAAAGGAGCCTGAATTGAAATAGGTTTGAGTGGCAAATTCCCATTGAATTTCATCCTTCCTGCAAATCTCTGGCATGCATCACACTTCCTCACAAACTGATGTGTATCTTTAAAAACTGTAGGCCACCAAAATCTAGATCTAAGGATCTTGCGGGCTATGTTTTTTTCCATATAGTGTCCTCCACATACACCTTGATGCATTTCCTCTAGCAGAGTCTTTGATCTTTCATGATCAACACACTTTAGCAATACTCCTTCATTGCTTCTCCACCAAAACTCACCATGTATAATGGCATACCTTGTTGACTGTAACTTGACAGTCCTCCTCTTATTATCATTCATGTTAGGGGGAAGGACCAACCTCTGCAAGTAATTGATAACATCTTTATACCAATCACAATAATCCATATCAAAAACATATGGCCTCTCTTCCTCCTCTAACATGTTCACATGATTTGCAACCAGATTACTCTGTGCCATAAACTTTGCAAGACCAAGGCCTCTTACCAATTTTGTAATCTAAATATCTATATTGAACTCTTGGATCTTGTTGATCCATCTACATCTTTTTCCTGATACATCTTGTTGCACCAAAATATCCTTAACGACAATACTAGGGACATAAGCAACCACCCTAGCTGCCACAAGATAACACCTAAAAGCCTTGACTACTTTGACTAGGGCATAATCCTATTTCTCAGTGATATCATATTTCAATTTTGCTACATGTAAAGACTTGCTAAAAAATGATATAGGTTGCTCATATCCATCTGAATTCTTTTGTAATAAAACTATTGCAACTGTATGATAAGAAGCAAAGGAGAAAATCTGCATGGGCTTACCATAATCAGGGGTCCTCAAAACAGGGGCATCTTTAATGGCCTGTTTGATAATTCTAAAAGATTTATTTGCTTCTTCATTCCACTCTATCTTTGCATCTTTTTTCAACATTCTAGAGATGGGAATACAAATTTTTGCAAAATTTGTAACAAATCTTCTCAAAAAATTTACTTGCCCAAAGAAAGACTGTACTCCTTTAATATTCCTTGGTGGTGAGAGCTTGTCTATTGCTATAACCCTTTTAGGATCAATTCTTTCTCCATCCTTGGACACAATGTGTCCTAAGAGCTTGCCTTCCATAACACCAAAAGAACACTTCTTTGGATTTAAAGAGATTCCATACTCCAGAGCTCTGATAAAGATCTTTTCAAGATGTTCACAATGTTGATCCTCCTTCTCTGAATATGCCATGAGATCATCCTGATATACCACTAAAAACTTGTTTATGAAATCAGAAAAGGCCATGTCCATAGCTCTCTAGAAAGTAGCTCCTGCATTTGTCAAACCAAAAGGCATTCTAACATAAACATATGTTCCCCAAGGGGTAGTGAATGCAGTCTTAAATTGTTCTGACTCATTGACCATGACCTGATTATATCTAGAGAAGCCATCCATCATGGACATTAACTCTGCTCCAGTAACCCTTTGCAGCATATTTTCCATGTTAGGTAGACCATAATTATCCTTTAAAGAATTGACATTCAAATTCATAAAATCAACACATAACCTAATGTCACCATTCTTTTTTCTGACTGGAACCAAATTTGATACCCAAGTAGAATGTTTGACATGCTTGATAATGCTAGCATCCATCATCTTTTTAATTTCATCTTGCATTTTTGGTGCCAAAGTAGGGTTCATAGGCCTTAATTTCTGCCTAAAAGGTTTAGTTCCTTCCTTTAATGGTATCTCATGTTGAAAGAGATCTTCTCTATATACCTTCAAATCATCATAAGACCATGCAAAAACATGTCTAAATTTTTTGAGAAGATCAATTAAATTTCTTCTAGTTCTTTGAGATAAGCATTTACCTATGTAAATATTTTTTGGTTCTTGACTTGTTCGTAGATTCACTTCCTCCAAATCATTTTTCTTGTCAACAATTCTAGCAACACAAGTCCTCTCCTTATCATCAAATGTCTTTTCAAGGGAAACCAATCCCCTAGGGATCCTATTTGACTTTAGCAGCAAAACTTCCTTCCCAAGAACACTTTCTTTTCCATCTCTGATGTTAACATAGGTGCTAAAATCCATTTCTTGACCATCAAAATGAGATTCACACTGCAAGAATCTCAATATAACCTGATCATCAGAAAATAATTGCCAATTCTCAACATTATCTGGGATAGAAGGTCTGGACTTACACTCAATTCTGGATATCCCTACAAAGGTAACATCCTCTGGCCTTAAGGCTATGTTTTCTAGTAAATCTGCCATCCTGTTTTGGCTTCTATCTACCCAATCAATCCCAAAGGCACTGAAACCTTCAATTTCATCCCATATAGCATTTCTATATTGTTTCAGCCTTTGATTCTTAGATGCATACTTTGATCTAATCTAAGAAACTATTAACTTAGAATCACCAATCACCCTAAGATGTTTTATCCCATGTTTTGATGCTTTTCTCAAACCAATCAATAGGGCTTCATATTCAGCAACATTATTTGTGCAAGGAAACAAGAGAGTGAAAGAAAACTTAAAAGTCTTACCACTTGGGGACACCAATAACACTCTTGCTCTAGCACCTTCTCTAAAACTTTCTCCATCAAAATATAATGTCCACAAGACACTACCCTCTGCCATGTTACTCTCATCATCGGCCAAAAGGATAGGCCTGACCTTCTCCTGCATCTCATTCCTCTAGACTTGGAATGAGCCAATGTCAGTGTGAACAAAATAATTCATGCTATCCTTTTCATTTTCCTCAATCATATGTAGGGTCCTGGCTTCCCTTGACACCCTCACATTCTCTCCTCCAATGTCAAAAGTGGCAAAGGACAAATCACATTGAATACTTCCTCCCATGGAGGCACTCCACTTTCTAGATAACAACATTCCATATTGAGGAGGAATGTCAACTACAAGAACACTCATAGTCAACTGTTTGTTGGGAAATGCATCTAATTTATAAGGCAAAGCCTTGATGGTACCAATAACTAGCACTTCTCTTGAGTCCATAGCTTGGCATCTCCCATGAGGTGTATCAACCTTTAGTCCTAATGATTTCATGATCTCTGTAGGCATGACAGTGTTTGATGCTCTAGAATCAATCATGCAGTTCTTCAACATTTTACCATTAATAACAAGAGACAAGAAGAAAGGATCAACTGTCCCTACTGCATTGTTTACAATATTTGTATCCAAGAAGATTTGAGGAATCTTAGAAACAATTTCTTCACTCTTACTGTCAGGTGTGTCTTCCAAGGAAGCCACATGTTTGTCATTTCTACTCACCTCTTGGATTCCTGCAAAAGAAACACCATTTACCCAATTCAAGGCCTTGACCTTATGTTCTTCTATTCTCATCATTTCCAAAAGTGGAACCTTGACAGTGATCTGTGAAAGCAATTTGGACATATCAATTGGAACATACTTTTGGTTGTTCATGTCTTCTTCAAAGATAGTGACAACTTTATCCTTTGTGAAACCAAATTTGTCTTTGAGAGGAGATTCCTCTCCCTTCTAAGGAATGGGAACAACTACCTCTGCTATCTTTGCTTTATTCTTAGGTGCTGCAATAGGTACAACTTTCCTTTTTACCTTCACTTGGTTAGTATCATCGGCACCCCTACCCTTTTCTCCATGCTATTGTGTACCATTTTCTGTCTTCTTGATAAACATACTGCCTGGCTTTCCAGTTGCATTTCCAACTATCCTATTCCTCGAGTTATAACTACTTATAGCTTGAGTGACAATGTCTACAGTGATTTGAGCAATTTCTTCATCTGAGGGTCTTCTTAAAGAAACTTTCTCCTCACCCCTCACAATACCACATCCAACATCATCAAACTCTTCATCTTCTTCATTAAAATCATTCTCATCCTCTACATGTGCAGAAGTCATTCCACAACCACTCTTGTCATATTGCTCTTCTTGTTCTTGATTCTCTTGTAAGTTTAAAGCAATGACACAATGCTCGGGGTCATGATGAGATTGACAAGTAGCACACCATGGGATATCTTTAGTCATATTTACTGAATTTCTATGCAAGGGATTAGGGATCCTTCCATCAGGCCTTTCTTGCTTGGTTGGGAAAATGGGCTTGCCATCTTTCCACTGAGTGTTGTAAGGGTAATTCTGCATTCTTGGCTGTCTGCTAAAATTGTTTGGAGCTAACCTCTCCATAGTCATAGCCCTATTGTTTCCTTTCTCACCAAGCTTTAGACCTTCTAAAACCTTCAAGATTTGTTTTAGGTTGTCATCCTCTTTGGATTTAAAGTCAGCAGACCTTCCCATTTCTTTCTTACTCTGTATTTGAGGCCTAAAATCATCTCTTCTCCCTATCTTTCCTGATATTCTTCTATTGCTCTCTATGTTGATGGCCAATTTGTAAGCTTCCCCAAGATTTCTAGGGTTCTTGTCCCTCAAGAGGTATCCCATTTTTGCATCAAAGGCATTCAAGTATGTCACAAGACATACCTTGTCATCTAGTCTGATAACCTGCAAGAGCCTATGCATAGCCTTTTGGAATCTTATATTAAATTCAAGGACCTCTTCATTCTAATTCTTCTTTATGTTATTGAATTCATTCAAGATAAAACCCTCATTTGTTTTATCTCCATAGTGTTCCTTGAGACAATTTTCAAATTAATTCCATGACCCTATACTAGCATGAGGTAACCCTCTAAACCAATCCCTAGCATCCTCAATTAGGGATTGTACAAATAGTTTCATTATAACATCATCAAGTTCTACATTATAATCATCTATTACATCTATGAAATTTTTTAGATGTTCTTCACATGTGATGACATTATTTCTAGTAAATTTAGGAAGCTTCTTTCTAATTTCATCAGGGATTGCATTGGGGTAACCATGAATACCAAATAAAACAAGTTGTTTGTACCTTTCATGAATAGGAGATCCATGCAGTGGATCCATTCCTTGAGATGTAGATGTCCTTGTGTTTGAACCATCAGGAACTCTAGCGGCACCTGGTACACCATTTTCTTAAGCTGCATTGTTACCATGAGTTCCACCTTGTCCCAAAAAGGAAGTAGCAACATTTGAAGGTCCTGAATCATGCTTGAGAAAATCAATCTTCTTTTTGATTTCTATAGCAGAAGCCTCCAACTCTACTTTCTCTAGCTCTTTATCCAATATTTCTTTCTTCCTTCTAGCTATCTCCAAATCTGAATCTAATCTCAGTCCTGGATCTGATGTCCTATCCACAATAACTTGTTCACTGATTTGAATCCCAATAGCCTTTTGTTTTCCTTTATCTCTTGGTTTGGTTTCTTCACATATTTTTTGAACAATAGGCTATTTTTCTACTCTTTCAGGCTCCAAGACAAAATTAATTGCCTCCAAATCTAGTAACTACCTCTTTAGCTGATCAGCCCTTATCATCGTTTGTCTTACTTTATCTTCTTTGTCCTTTTCTCTTTGCTGCCTAATGGCAAGCTGTTCTTGAAATCTTCTTTCTAGTTCATAGACTTCCTCAAAGATCTCTTCTGATTCAAGGAGTGTGGTATTTCACTCATCATCTCCCACTTGAAACTCTTCCTCATACTAGTTCAATCCCAAGTCATCAGCCTCTTCATATTCTGAATTATTTTCTTCTTGACTAGGCCTAGCTTGGGTTTCTTGTCTGGTATCTTTCTTGTTTCTCCAAGTATGAGAAACACCTCTTCTCTTATTTCCTCCCCTTATCTAACTAGGCCTAGAAGTGCCTGGAATGCCTTCTTCCATTATATCTTCAGGACGCTCCTTTCTCCGAGACCAAGTACCTCTATAACTCATCTTGCAAAATAAATACTGACTAGCACTGCTTCAGAGATGTTTGAGTCACCACCCAAGTGTATTGGGAATATCACAATATAGTTTCTTCACTCTAGGAATACTCAAATGAGTTAGAGAGACAAGGGACAAGAACAACCCTGTTTCTTCCAATGATGACCTACTGGTTAGAATGAACATGTATAACACTTCCCTAGTAGAGTTTCCATCTTGTTGGTGTCCAAAATGATGCTTATGCTCTTTAGGCTGCCAATATACCCTCAGATGGATTTTAGGAATGGTTAAATCCAAAATGTTATGAGGTCTTAGGGTAACTGGACCAACTATAGGGACAAGACTACCCTCTTCTGCTTTTGGCTCTGCAAAACCAAGGTGGGTGCACCTAACCCAGTATAAATTATACTTTACACACCAAAGATTGGGTTTGAATAACAGATGAAAGGATAGTAAGAAAGTACTAAGTGTTAACCACACACTCATTGACTCTCCATTACTATGGGGTGGAACCTCACACAACCAAATACTGAAAACTTAAGGATGGTTCTTAATTTCATGTGTTTGAATCATAACAACCTCAATCAAGATATGTCAACAAAGAAATACTTATCTAGGCCAGTGCCTCATCCATTGGGCAAGGTTTCTTAGACAGACTACACACACACATCGGAATATATCTGAGATTCAAAGCCATAAACACATTTACAATATCCTTTACTACTTATAGAATATCCCTACATAGACAAGAGATGAATCTATGTCCCATCTAGAGTATCATTTAATCCAATCCTGGATTAAAACTCAAGAATGAAGACCTATACATAAATTGTTATGTAATGAACTAGAAAGTTCAAAATTCATCTACATTGACACAAGGGAGAGATAAGAATCATGTGCCTGTATTAAGTATGAAGAATCATCAAGTGTATACAATCAATCCAAAGGAACCATCCTTGCAAACTATAGCTTAAACCTGCAATTTTCTTTCTATTGTCAAAATATACCAAATCAGGTATTACAATTCAGACTGGGTAAAAGACTCACAACCAAAAAAGTTTGAAAACCTCACTCCCAATGACCTCAAATGATCATAAAAATCCCTTTATACCAGGGTTATAATGCAAGCAAAATGATCATTTCAAACTCAAAATTCAAATCCACCTAACCCCACTGAGGAGGTAACACAAACAAGACAGGGATCAAACCGCAGCATTTGACAATCCATTCTACCCACTCTGGCCACTCAAAAATTGAATTTTTGGTACCTCTGTCATTGCAAACCCTCTGTAGAATTTTGAATTTAAATCCCAACAGTCACCAAGTATTTCATGGGCTATGGCTTTAACTCAACTACACCTTGGGTTAACTCTGCAAATTGGCGACAAGGTATTTCTTAGTCATGGAATGAAAGACTTAACTTCGGTTTAACTCTGCGAACTGGCAACAACACATACTAAAAATGGTCACTTAAGCTATCTAGAAAATTGGTGACTAAAGACACTTCACCATTTTGTGGAAACAATAGTGCCACCACTAAAGTATCACGTGAACCAGTGACAGAGAGAAAAAATTGTCGGGGTCACCATATTTTATCCATACCATCAAAAACACCAAGAAGTCACATTGGGCCCGCTAAGGAAAATTGATGGCCGATGCAATTTCACATAGCTCTGACAAACCCTCATGAGATGATATGCCATCCACCTGATTTGCCACCGTGTACATCCCTACAAACCTTAGGGCCCGCAAAATAAAAACATTTAAATGGATGTTTGTCGCAAAGTCGCTAGCCTCTGACAGATCCATCGCAAAGACAAGACAACCATCAGATCTTCCATCTCACCATCCCCTTTGGAACCCTCGGGCCCACCATTAGGCAATCACATGACTAAGGCAAAGAAAATTTCCAGCCAAGTCGCTAGATGTTAAGGACTTAACCGCCAAGAATCAGCGACCAAGAGATAACCGTGAGTCACCAGGTCGTGGAATGAAAAATTTAACCACTGGGTAGCTGAACACTATGAAGAACTAGGACTCACACGGACAGGTGGCAAGCGGTCGCATGATCGCATGTCAAAAAATTCTGACATGCAGCCATGTGACAACCAATCAGAACACACGCCTTCACCTGGACCCACTTCACACCCACATAAGAAAATCAAACGGCTATCGCAAAAGCGTAAAGGTTAAACATCGTGCAACTTTTCTATGCGAACAAACGACAGCCCATTGATTTTTTCTGAACTTTAACCCCCTAGAAACCAAGAAGAAATGGGTCCCACCAACCGATCGCACTTGCGCACTTAGGACCAAGGTCAAAAACACACAAAGTTTTCCCAACAGCGAAGGATCGAAAACACATAGGGTTTTCGATATTGACACAAAGAAAGCAAGGGATGCGAAAACACATAGGTTTTCATGTAGACCAAAAAGGTAGTAGGGAGACCAAAAACATCATGGATTTTCAAAAACATTGTGGGTTTTTGACACTTAGGCAGATTTTAAAATTTGTTTCTTGCAGACCTTAGAACTTGAATCTCCTTGGGTTTTATGAATTAGCACATGCAATCTAGGCTAGAGCAAGGTGACAACATGAAGAGCACAGGGCCAAGAGTGCACACCATGAAACACTGTGGATTTTCCTCGCACATTAAAACTATGATTGCAGGCATGGCAAGACAACATAACAAAGCTTGCAGAGAATAGGCCATTTTCATAAGATTTTTGCAAAGACTGGAAAATGGAGTAACAGGTAAAACACGGTGATGAAAATTTGACAATTCTATTTAAGATAAGTTGTTTTGGATACCAAGAAGGAAAATTCACTCGGTAAGGTAAATGTAAAAGGAAAAGTCATTGAGTAAAGTGAAAGGAACTAATGGCACCAAACAGAAAAGAGAGGTTTGGCCATCGAGAAAAGTTAATCAAAATTCAAATGAAGAACACCAAGCAAGGAAAAGATATTAAATAGGGATTGAATCAACATTTAATGATTAGATATGATGATGATAGATAGTTATAAGAGATCTACAGATAGGAAAATTCAAGGTGAAGATCTATGGAAAGATCTAAGAAGAAAAAGAGTAGGAATGAGTTTCAAAAAAAGTTCAAGTTCCTAAGTGAAAAGAAAATGTGTTACCGAGATCCAGATTCAAGGTATAATGAATTAAATGGTCAAGATTGCTCAAAGAAAAATTTAATAGAGGAGATTAATAGGAAAAAAAATTCTATGTAAAGGATGATCTTGTATAGACAAATGACTAGAAAACTGCATAGTTGAAGGGTTATCAACTATTGCAGTGAAGAAGGAACAAAGATATTCTGAGTGGAAAAGAAGGATTTGATGAAGTGTTGATGCTAGTGGATAATGAAAAATTGAATTGAAGATTGATGAGAGCACAAGGATCTGATTGAGAAAAGATAGTTGCAAATTTACAAGTCATTTTATGTATTATTGCTTACTAGAATTTGTAATAGAGAAATCTCTTAACAGAGTAGACCTAGCAGTCTTATTGTAAAATCCTTGAAAAAGGTGACATCCTAAAGAGTGTTTGAAGCCCTCTAACAAGGTCACTCTAAAAAAGAAGAAGAATCTAAAAAATATGAGGTAAATCCCTTGACCTAGTCACGCATGTAATAGTGTGTATTGTAATCATTAACCAGATTGGTTATTAACTAGGTGTACTTCACAAGATTATTTTATTAGTGGGTGACAATTCCCATAGTGATTTTTCCCAAAGCTGGGTTTCCACATTAAATATTTTTGTTACATCTTGTGAATGATTTGTGTAAATTTGTTACTAATTGTTATAGTTTATTTACTATTGTCTGTAAATAGTGAACTCTATGTTATTGAGGTCTTACTGAGTTAATCAAACAAAAATTGTTAAGGTATTTGGGATTAGGTATTAGTGATTCACCCCTCCCTCTGTAATCCAATAATTGGTATCAAAGATAAATACTCTAACGAGATAAGTTTAAAAGATATGAGTAAAAGATGAGATGTATATGACATAAGTATCTAAGTTGAACAAGGAAACTTTCTCAACATGGAAAATAAGAATGAGATTGTATCTTTCTGCACTAAATCTGCTAGATAATGACTACACTCCACCACCTATTGGACCTTTGATGGTTGATTAGATGAGAGAAAACAAGGAACAAAAATTGGTTATGATAGATATTTCTTCTTTCCTCTCCAATATTAAATTAAATTATGTTAAGGATTATGCTAATTCAAAAGAGATGTGGAATAGGCTTACACATATCTATTGAGGAGATTAGCATCTACAAAAAGCTAAGGTTGATAGTCAGAGAGGAAAGTATGATAAAATGAGAATGAAGGATGAAGAGAACATCACACAATATAACAAAAGAATCAAGGAAGTTGTAAATGCCATAAGAGGTGCTAGTGGATAACTGACTAATGAAAAAGTGGTAATTAAAATCTTGAGAACTCTTTATTCCAAATATTCTATTAGAGTATTTATAATTCAGGAATTGAGATCTATACCAAATAATTTTGTTTTCTCTTGAAGCCCTAGTTGGTAAGCTAACTATATTTGAACTTCAACCATTATGATAATAGTCTACTGACCATTGAAACTACCTTCAAGTCATCTATGAGTATTGGACCATCAAGAAGGACAAGAGATAATCATAGTAATTCATAAGGAAATGAGTATGACAGTATTTTGAATGAAGAAAAAGAGAAGGAAGAATTGGAAGTACTACTAGCTAACCAACTATGTAGAGGTAAAGGAAAGTACAAAGAAAAGTTACCATTGAAATGTTTCAATTGTAATAAGAGTGGACATATTGCATCTAGATGTCCTGACAATGACAGGAATGATAAGAATGAAAAGAGAGAAAACTGACACCAAAGATTTAGAGATTTTAAGGACAAAGGTAAGAAGTCTTACAAAGGTAAGAAGTCTTGCTACCTAGCTGAGGAAGGTGTAACTAATAATGAATTTGATGATATCGAAGAAGGATATGAAGTTTTCTATGTTGCAGTAAAGGAAGACTCAAATGAAGAAAAGTATGAAGATGAAAAATTACTTTTTTATCATGTAAGTAAACTAGACCCGTGGATTATTGATAGTGGTTGTTCATATCACATGACTTGTGATATTGACAAGTTTGAGAAATTAGAAGAGTATCATGGAGGGTTTTTCAAATTTGGCAATGATGCTCCCTATCATGTGAAAGGTAAGGGATCCATTGTATTGAATGAGAAGATGAAATGTAATAATGCATATTGGGTTCTAGAGGACTAAACTGTAATCTATTGAGTGTTGAACAACTGAACAATACTGACCACCAAATGGAATTTCAGAGTAGAAAGGTTAAGATTCATGGTACTAATGGAGATCTAATAGGAACTAGTGGACAATGAAGAGGTAATTTATTTTATCTTGATACTGATGCAAAGAGTTTCTTGTTTATCAAAACTAAAGATGTATGGCTATGACATAAGAGACTGTGGTGTGTAAATTTTGATAACTTGATCAAAGTAAGTAAGAAGAGTAGAGTCAAAGGACTACCAAAAGTTAGAAAACTTGGTAAAGCTATGTGAAAAGAATGTCAGATTGGTAATATTATAACTAAGTCTAGTTTTTTAAGTAAATCCTACTCTACCAATGGTATTTTGGAATTGGTTCACACTAACATTTTTGGTCCTATGAGATTTCAAATCTATTATGGAGATCAGTACTATAATTTTTTTGTTGATGATTATTTAAGAATGATGTCTATTATGTTTGTAAAAGAAAAATATGATGCATTTCAAATGTCTAAGTGTTATAAGGAAAGAGTAGGAAAGGAGACATGAAAATAGATGAAGTGTTTGAGATCAGATAGAGGAGGTGAATTTAATGTCTTCTTCAATGAGCATGGAACTGAAAGAAAAGTATATGCACCGAGGAATCCACAATAAAATGGGATAGCTGAGAGAAGGAATAGATCCATTGTTGACTATGCTAGAACTTTGTTGACTAACAAAAAAGTTGCACAAACATTATGGAAAGAATCCATAAGCACTATAGTTTATACTCTCAACCGTGTATAGTTGAAGAAAGGAACCAAGAAGACACCCTATGAAATGTGGTTTGGTCACACACTAAATGTAAGTTACCTAAATTTTTTTGGAAGTAGGTGTTACATACTGAAAGATGCTGGAAATGTAAAGTTTGACTCTAAAAGAGATGAAGGTATGTTTCAAGTTTATTCATCAAAGAGAAAATCATATAAATGTTTGATCAATGATACTAAAATTTTTTTTGAAAGTATAAATGTGAAGATTGATGAATTTTTTGAAAGAAATGAAGAGGATAAAAAAAGGAACCCGAGGATTACAAAAGATTTGTTTATGTTTAGGAAGGTAATTCAATTGAAGTAACCAAGAAGAAACCAGAAGAAACTGATGAATGAGATGAGCTTCTACCGAGAGATGAAAACACTCATGAACATTCTACCAAGCTTGTATTAGTAAAATATTTAAGAAGATGTCACTCATCGAACAGAATTATTGGAGACAAGAATGTAGAGGTCATGACAAGAAGTAAGTTGAAAGATAACACAAGTTTGATTTATGAATTTGAGCCAAGATTAGTAAAGGATGCATTAGAGAATGAAGATTGGATGAATTCTATGATAGAAGAAATTGATCAAATTGAAAAGAATAACACTTGGTCACTTGTACCGAGACCTAAGGAAAATAATGTGACTGGAACAAAATGGATTTTCAGAAATAAAGTACTCAATGAGAAAGTAGATGTGATTAGAAACAAAGCAAGATTAATCTACAAAGGGTATGCACAAGAAGAAGATATTGATTATGGTGAAACTTTTTCACATATTTCTAGATTAGAAGGTGTAAGAGGGTAAGTGCACAAAGATGGGGGACCAAAAAGGGGGTATAAGATGCCAATTTTTCTGAAATAAAAAAACTATGACCTTTAAGGAGAAATTGAAGATAGTTAGACTAAAAATTTTAAGATACAACAAGAAAAAGAGTTGTAATACTTTGAATCTAGTTTCTAAATTACTAATTTATTTTGAAAATGGTGCAGATTAAGGCCCTCAAAAAGGGGGAGCACAAAAAGTGGTCTTATTTTTTGTGAAAAAATATAACATAGCATTTGGTGTGCTCCCCCTAAAATGTTAACTTTTTAAATAAAAAAAAATAATCACTCCAGTGATAAGTTAGCTAACACTACATAGTTTATCACAGATTTTTTTGCTAATTTTTTTATGAAAGTATAAATTTTTATGAATTTTTGAAGTGCACACATCCTAAAAAATGTGAAATTTTTGTGTGGTCCCCCTAGAAATCATTAAAAACTATTAAAAAATCAAAAGTTTTTTTAAAATGTGTATAGTGGAGTCTAGTTTCTAAAAAAGTAACTTGTTGCAAAATTTGACGAACGAGCCAAAATCTAGGCCCAAAATACTACACATTAGTTTTCGACAAAAAATGGACATACATATAAAAGAAATTAGAGATGAAAAGCTTAACATAATTAGAATTCAAAATAAATCATATGGTTAGATAGTTAACAAAGAGATCTACAATATCATGTTGTCTCATTTTAACATTATTGAACCATGAGTAAATCTAACGAGGAGCACACAAAAAAAATATGTGAATTTTTTGTATGTCTACTGGAAAAGACATCTTAGGCCTATTTGAATCCTCCATATCTTTGGGTTGGATATCCAAGGAAAATATAAGCCTTAGGCTTGGTGGATTCCAATGTATTACAAAGTGTGTATGTGTCATATCATGTGCGCTCTATAGTGCATATGCACTATATCATGTGCACGCTATAGTGCATATGCACTATTCAAATTTATAGCTTGGATATCATGTACGCACTATGTAATATATGAAAAGGCTTACAAGAGTGAGAGAAAGAGTGAGAAGGTGGTGGGTATGAGGCCTCACCCCAACCCATCATAGCATTACTGATTCATTCACATTTTGATACTTCATGTTTTGATACTTTGATACACCTTCTGATCATTCTGACATAGACTCATGATGTTATGTTTTATAATGCTGATTAAATTGTATGAATTACATTTTGATGTGAATTAGGACCTAAGACATAATGTTGATTTTGGTTATACATGCGTAGATATGTGATTTGATGAGAAAGGTTTAATCATGATTAGATTTGATTGTTTCATGGATTATGCTTTAATTTAGGAACTAGTGTGGATGATATGTCATGATGATTTATGAAGATACTATGTTTAAACATTACCGAATGAAAATTGTAACTAGGAATTGAATTCTACATATTGATTAATGTTTCCAATTATGAATTGTATATATATATTTGCATGTGATTTTATTTCCTTGGACTATTGATGCTTGAGTTTAGTGTGCAGGAAAGAGAACCATGGAATTTTTTACAGAATCAGGGCTAAACACATGTGAATTGAGTAAGCCAAGGTTTACTATTATTAAGAGATTTAAACCTCATTGTAATGTGATCTTGTTTGTAAATGTGATTTGTATGTGTGCTAATATTTTGAATCCATGTTGATAATTAGGACATTCCATTGTGAATGTAATGTGTATTGTGTTGGTGTCACTTGACACTTGTATTGTCCATGTGTATGGTGGCATGTCAAATTAGGGCTTGGGAAAGAAACACCTAATCTTATAGGATATTATATTAGTCCCACTTGCTTGTAGATGTCTCATAGGGATCACATCAAGTTGGAACTCGGATTTGAACATTAGGGGTACTTTAGAGGGGTCAAAAGTGACCCTAGATTGTAGTTTTGGCCTAAAATAGATAACCTTAGGTAGGTACCTTGGGTTGGAGGCTAGTTTTTTCCTATGGGAAAGCCTAGATCACTATTATGGCCCTCCAAAAAGCCTACTTTTCAAAAGTGGCGAAAATGGAGGTGGCCACATGAATTCTAACTTGTCTTGCACTCCTTGCTAAACCCACAATTAAGAGGGGGGACAAGAGGGAAGAAAAAGGACTTGGTGTCATGTCTCATTTAATGCTAGTTATTGAGTACATCTTTAGAGGTCTTTTTAGGAGGATTGGGGAGACTTAGTGGGTGTTCACCTACTTTATAACTTTAGATAAAATTAGGGTTGGAGAAAGGATAAGGGCTCTACTCAACTTCATTCTTCCATTTTGTATTGGACCAAGGTTGGTGGTCTTACCATGGAAAAGCTTCTTTGTTGGAAAACTCATGAGGAAGATCATTTGTGTAGAATGTATTTTTAGAAATGCTTATTACTCTTGCTATGGAGGAAATTCTTATTGCATTGTTATTTTGATGTTGTAGTGTAGGATAAACTTGTGAAATCTTGTATGTAATTTTCTTTGTAAATCTTTCATTGCTATGTTGGGTTTGGGGATTGCATTTGAGTTTTATATACTTCTTTGTTTCTTTGGATTTGGGAGTTTTGTTCATGGGATTTAAGGCATTACTCACTCTTTGGGAAGGGAAGAAGTGGCCTTGGGTGAAGGGGTTAGTTGGGCTCTCCATGGTAATGAGAGTCTCTTCTCTTGGAGAAGAGGGATAATTTCATGGAGTATGGGCTTCATGAAGCCATCTGTAAATATTTTTTATTTGGAATGGAAAAGAAAAAATGTGTATATGAAAGGAATGTCCATGTAGCCTTGGAAAGGCATGGAAAAACTCTTGTAAAAAACTTGAATAGGCAATGGCATTCTCCTCCTTGGAAAAAGACCACCTTCACCCTACTTCAATGGGTTTGGAAAACCCATTTGTGAAGCCTTGGTTGGGAGTTAATTGTTGTTTTGTGCATATGTGTTGTTTTGAGCATTTGGTTGTGTATACCCATTTAGCCTTGGTTATCCAAGCTCAGGGGTGGTCTCCTTGAGACCTTGGTTGGGAGGTGAGCTTCCCATGATTTTCCCTTTTTTATTGTAGGTTTGAAGGCCATGTTTTGTTGCATGGAATAAAGCTTTGGGAGAGTTTTATTTTGTGTCCATTTGGAAAAAAACTTTTAATGTTGTATTGTTGAGCTCATGCAATGAGAATCATCTCATGTTGTTATCGTATTCGACATTTGTTTCCATATGAAGTTGTACGAGAAAATTATCTTGTTTATTATAATATGGATTCAATGGTGAAATGAACTATGTATTTCATCCACTCAAATGTAAAGTTCTTGTTCACAAATCAATTGTGGAAAATGGATTAATGTGCCATTCTATTTCATTGTTGCTAGGTTGTGTTATTTTAAAACCTTAGAAGCATTTTTCCTTAATGACATGATGAATGATTTCCAAGTTGAAATATCAAAGTGAAAAAAAAAAAGATGTTTAGATAGGTTAACAAATTCAATATTCATGAGCACATTATTTGTTATAAGAAATTAATTAATCCCTTCAAATTTAGGTATTTACCTTCTACTATGTATGGTTCTTATCAAGCAAAATATAAGGACTTAGTGTTTCATCATTCCTAGTTTTGCACTAAATTTATTTGTAGTAGACAAATCATAGGAGAAGAAAACAAAAAAAAAACAAGTGTAAAAATCAAAACAAAGGAAAAAGAGACCTACAGGTCTCTAGAAAATGTATGGGAAAAATTCCCATACATTTCTCTTTTGCCACAGTCAATATTTTAATAAAAAAAAACTCCCACTTGCTTTTCAAAACCTAGATATAATAATAATATAGAAATATATATATATATATATACTTATATCAAGTAGCTAAGGGCGGAGGTTAAGTGGGTGGGACCCACCTAGGTCACCGCCCAAGAAAATCTAAAAGGCCTTTTCCTTTCAAAAAATATATATATATATTTCTTATCATAACAAAGTGGCCGAAAATTAGTTTTTAATAAAAATATATATAGAAAATAAAATTTTAAAAAAAAAACTTACCTTTTAGCCCCCACGTTAGAAGTTTTTTTTTAAAAAAAAAAATTAGTTTTTAATAAAAATATATATAGAAAATTAAATAAATAAAAAAATTACTTACCTTTTAGCCCCCACGTCCAAAGTTTAAAAAAAAAACAAATTAAAAGAAAAATTAAATAAGTTTGGGGGGGGGGGGGGGACTCGTGGTCCCCACACCCCCTCCCCTCTTGTGCAAGCGGTCTACCGCAACAAGGAGGTATGCCTACCATGGCAGGGTACTTCCTCTACCGCGACAGAGAGGGGCCTCGCCTAGTCCAATCGAACTTTAAAGATATGGGACGGGGTAAGTTTTAAATTGTTTTATGTTTTTTTAAATTTTATTTTATTTTATTTTAATTTATTTTATTCGTTTATAATTTCATTTGTATAAAATGAAATTTGTTATGTTAATTTATATTATTTAAAATTTCATGGTTACTTTTAGTTAATTAAATTGTGAAATTTTCAAATTAATTAATTATAGCTTGCTAATAAAATTTTAAAATAAATTTATATAAATTTTATTGATAAATTGATAAAGCTAGTTTAAGACAAGTTTAGTTTATTGTTTTGAAAAATTATGTTATATTAACTTAGTTTAGTTACTTTACGGATGAAGGAAATTGTTTTAATTTGATTTAGTTAATTAAAATAATCTGTTCCATTAAAACTCATTTCATTTGTGAATCAAATTATACTAGATTATATGTAATTTGATGATATGCTTAATAACATTCGTTTAGTTATTATTTAACTTTAATTAAATTCGTTATAATATAATTTTTACATTTTAATAGATTTTTTTTTATGGTTCAACAAATTTATAATGCTGTCATTTTACTAAATAAACATTATCAGTATAGTTAAAATTCATTTGTAATTTTTTTATTACACCATTATGAATTGAATAGATTTTGTTTATTTATGTCACCATCATTGGATGAGACAATGTACGTAAACCCTTTTAAGGGTTGTAAATCCACGTGATTAATGATAAATGCATCTAGGGAAACCATTAATTAGGAGATGAATGTTCAAATTGTTTACACCGTGACGGTAGCAAATTTGTGATGCATGGGTGTATCCTAATGGACTTTGGGGATTTGAAGAAACAAGAGCTATTCAAATTTTCCCTATACATTACCTAACTTAATTATCACCTTCAATTAAAACCCAATCTAGAGATTGATTCAATAACTCCAAACTTAAGACTAACATTTCAAATAACTTAACTCTAGGTTGTGGCCAGCTTAAACATAGTCGACTTATCCTTGAACCTATGAACATTATCATTCAACAACTAGACTTTAAAAAAAAATTGTTGTATTTTTGCGTGTAGATTTTTGGGCATGACATTTGGTATTAGAGCCTAGGTTTCAACATTGGAACCTAAACCCATTACGTTTCAACTCACCTAAACTTAAACTATTGTGTAGGATGACTGTTGTCACATGAGCTAGCCGACAAGGTGGGCGTCGTAGAGCTGCACATGTTGGTGCAAGACAGGGGGCTTGGCCTCCTTCACCATGACCATGACCACCACCACCTCCACCACCTTAGATCCCTAACCAGGATATCCTAGACATCCTCCATAATCTGATTGGGGTGATTCAACAGAGACTATCACCCATAGTCCCACAATGAGAGCAACAGATTCCTGTTAGGGAAGCACAGATAATAGGAGGTGATAGAGAAGTTGCTAGAGAGAGGAGTAGGAGTCCTCCACCTAGATAGTTTGAGGGTCACACAAATTTTGAGGCTGAGTCTGTATAGCAGATAGAGCACCCACATGACTTGGGTGCTTGTGCAGTTGAGAGAGAGGCCCACGATATCAGGGATCAGATCAAGGAGTTATTGCAACTCGAGCCACCTCTATTTTTAGGAGCTACTGATGGTGTCAGAGTAGAGGCATGGCTTTCAAGCTTATAGTGGTGCTTTGTATTACATTCCTACAAGAGCAATCTAAAGGTGAGACTCACCATTCAACTTCTTTGAGAGGGAGCCTCCACTTGGTGGTAGTAGGAGGAGGCTATGGGTGGTGTAGATATAGATACACTCACATGGGATTCTTTTCTCAATAGATTCAAAGAGAGGTACCTATCAGAGCACTTCAAATAGTGGTAGATTGAGGAGTTCCATGACCTCCAATAGAGAGGCCTTACCATAATGTAGTATGAGAGTATATTCCTTGAGCTTCTTCCTTATGTGGATTACATGAAGGATGAGAAGCTACATATGCATCATTTCATCAAGGGTCTCAATGCATCTCTTTAGGGATCAGTTCATCTATCTTTTCATACCACCTTCAATGAGGTAGTTGAGAGGGCTTTAGTAGCCAAGGATATCCATACTAGACAGGAGTTTCAAGATTGGTCTCAGCACTGAAACCCCTCATCCCAATAGTCAAGACAGTAGAAAACCCCTTGGAAGGGGAATCAAATTCATTCAATAGGGTCCTTTAAGGGCCAACAATCATAGCAGCGACCACAGTAGGACTCTAGGCATAAATCAGCTCAAGGATAGTAGGGCTCTAAGCCCAAATAGTGGTAGTCTCAAGGTCATAGGTAGGATCAAAGGTCATAGGCCCCTTACACATAGCCAGCTAGGACTCAGCAGTCCTCTAGGGGTGGATACAATGGATCTAGTAGGATAGGAGGTCAGCAGTAGTCTAGGCCTCAAGGAGTTTAGATATAGACACATGGTCCTTGTTACACTTGCAGTGTTATGGGTCATATAGTGAGAGAGTGCCCATAGGGATAGTCAACTAGTGGTCAGAGAGGGGCTATCTCAGAGCTTGCAGTTGGAGATATGGGTAGATCCCATAGAATATTTGTAGCGGTTGATAACCACCAAGCCAACCATCAAGCCATAGTCATAGAGGCCACAAGTATGATTCAGGGTATTATTGTTTCTATCTTGTTTGATTAAGGAGCCATAGACTCCTTTATATCTCCATATATAGTGGAGCATTGCGGGCTGGTGGCAGTTAGATAGGATGTTAGTTGGGAGGTCAAGTTAGCCTCAAGCGCTAGGGTGTCTGTTAGTGCCTTAGTTCATAGTTGTTAGATTCAAATTGGAGACTTAATCATGATGTCTGATCTCTACATTACCCCTCTAGGTTCTTATGATGTAGTCCTTGGCATGGATTGGCTATATTTCCACAGTGCCAAGATGGATTGTTGACAAAAGAGGGTTGAGTGCATTTATGATCATGGTACCTCTATGGTGATATTTGGGGTACATAGACTTGTATCCCTTCGCATGATTACCACTATGCATCTTAGGCATTGCATGCAAAAGGGATGTTAGTTATTCGACATCACCATTACTGATAAAGAGGAGGATTCTAAGGGGGAGCCTTCACTCGAGGATTATCCTATTCTTCAAGAGTTTGCAGATACATTTCCTTCTGAGCTACTTGGTATGCCTCCACCTAGGGTAGTTGATTTTCATATAGGCCTTGTTCCAGGAGCTAAGCCCATATCTAGAGAACCTTACAGGATGACCACACATGAGCTTAGTGAGCTCAAGATTCAGTTAGAAGAGCTCTTGGAGAAAGGGAATATTCGACCTAGTCTATCACCCTGGGGTGCACCAATGATTTTTGTGAAGAATGATGGACCACTTAGGTTTTGCATTGATTATCAGAAGTTGAATAAAGTAACAATTAAGAACTGATTCCCACTCCCCACGATCGATGATTTGTTTGATCAATTGCAGGGTGCCTGAGTATTCTCAAAGATAGATTTGAAGTTTGGATACCATTAGTTGCAGATAGTGGAGAGTGATATTCACAAGACTACTTTTCATATGAGGTATGGTCACTATGAGTTCACAGTGGTGCCATTTGGCCTCACAAATGCTCCAGCTATGTTCATGAGCCTCATGAATAGAGTATTTCATACATTCTTGGATAATTTTTTGGTAGTGTTCCTTGATGACATTCTGATATATTCCCCCAATGAGGAGGAGCATGAGGATCATCTAAGATAGGTATTGAAACGATTGAGAGAGAATTAGTTATATGGAAGCTTGTCAAAGTGTGCATTATCTTGGTCATGTTATATCTGGTGATGGGATCTCTATGGACCCATCGAAGATTAGAGACATTATGGATTAGCCAGTAACCACCAGTGTCACTGAGGTCAGGAGTTTCATGGGCCTAGTAGGTTATTACAGATGTTTTTTGGAAGGATTTTCTAGAGTATCTCATCCCAGCACTCCCCTTCAGAGAAAGGGGAAGAAGTACAAGTGGATAGAGAAGTGTGAGAGATCTTTCCAAGAGCTCAAGAGAGCCCTCACTAGTGCACCAATTTTAGCAGTGCTAGATCCTTCGGTAGATTTTGTTGTATGCATAGACACTTCATTGGATGGTTTAGGAATAGTCCTTATGCAGGATGGTCATCCTATAGCTTTTGATTCTAGGAAGCTAAAGACTCATGAGCTTAATTATCCTACTCATGACCTAGAGCTTGCAGTGGTGGTTCATGCCTTGGTGAGGTGGTGACACTTTCTTCTAGGTCACTGATTTGAGCTTCATTCAGATCACTAGAGTTTATACTATATCTTTACGCAGCCTAATATTAATGCTAGGCAGAGGAGATGGATGGAGTTCTTATGTGAGTATGATTTTGATGTCCATTACATCAAGGGAAAGGAGAATGTAGTTGCAGATGCCTTGAGTAGGATGTGACATGAGCTCTCATCTATGACTACTAGTATAGGTCTGAGAGAGCACATTTTGCAACATTTTCCAAAGGATGGGTTGTATATGGAGATTTGTTAGTTTATCCATTCTTAGAGACCTCTTGAGGGAAGATTTTCAGAGTATTCTTTAGAGTTCAATGGTCTACTATGTCATAGGGGATACATCTATGTACCTTCTAGAGGTGACTTGCGAGAGTTTATTGTGCTTGAGGCTCACAGAGCACCTTATGTAGCTCATCTAAGAGTTAAGAAGTTGCATGTTGATCTGAGATAGTTGTATCATTTGCCAGGCATGAGATTGTAGATTGCTAGCATAGTTGCTAGATGCCTATCATTTCAGAGAGTGAAGGTAGAGCACAGTCATCCAGGTGGGCTCCTGTAGCCACATGAGATACCAGAGTGGAAGTGGGATACTATCTCCATGGATTTTATAGTTGGTCTCCCTATGTCCTCTCATCATCATGATGCCATCATGGTGACAGTTGACACACTGACCAAAGTCACCCACTTCTCACATGTTCATACCACATTCATAGTGCCAACAGTGGCATAGGTGTTCTTACAAGACATTGTCAGACTTCATGGAATTCCTCATAAGATCATCTCAAATAGAGACTCAATTTTCACATCCTCCTCCTAGAGAGAGCTTCAATCAGCCATGGGTACTAGGCTCAACTTCAGCACAACATACCACCCTTAGATAGATGGATAGACGGAGAGGGTTAACAAGGTTTTAGAGGACATGTTACGTATATATTTGATGGACCATCATGTCAAGTGGTAGGAGTACCTTCATCTGGTCAAGTTTGCCTATAATAATGGGCATCATTGCTCTATAGGTATGCCACCATATCAGGTCTTGTACGGTAGACAATGTAGGGCACCACTAAGTTGGGATAGGATCAAGGATAGAGTACCTTTTGGACCTGAGTTGGTCAAGGAGATGGAGTAGTAGGAGGTTTTGACTAGACAACATCTCAAAGAGGCTTAAGATAGATATAAGAAGTATGCAAATGAGAAGAGAGTTGATTGAAAGTATATGGTCAGAGATAGGGTTTTCTGTTAGATTAGGTGAAAAACTAATCTCCCAAGAACACTTGCATGCATAACCCTGTCACATGGAAGAAGCAAAGAATAGAAGGAAAGAAAAATGTATGGAGGCCAAAAAGCCAGAGACATCATATGCACATTCAAAAGAATAATATCTATTATGAACAATGCATTGAGTTGCTAAAAAATACAAAGAGGAAATCCTTATAAAAGGATACCAAAACCCTAAAGGAGAAAACCCTAAAGAATAATAAGATGCCTAAGTCTAACTTAAGTGTAGAGTATAATAGACTAATAATTAAATAAATTAATTATTAGCTATAATATGACAACTCTAACACCCCCTCTTAAGTGTAACTTAGGGAGAAGCTAAACAAATAAGGACTAAAAGATGCATGAAAACAAAATGCATGAAAGAACTATGGGTCCCAGCAACAAGGCCTAATCAGGTACCCAAATACAAGAAATAAACTAGATGAAGGAAACAAAGCCTCCAAGCTAGGGAAAGTCCCAAAGAAAGGAACAAGAAAGAGCATGAAGCATCTTCGAAGCATGAAGCTGCAAACACTATCAGAAGTAACTGCTAGAACCCCCACTAAAATAGTGCATGACCAGGTAGAGAAGAAAAAGTCTGAAGAGCTGATCAATCGAAGAGGTGACCTCCAAAAGTAGGAATGAATGAGTGTCTATATAGTAGATGAACCATCTCACCAAAATACATAGGTGCCTAGCCACTACATCCATCTAGTACATAGGAACAAAAACTTAATACGTAGATCACTCAACCAAACCAAGGAAGCAATAGAACCAACAGGTGAACCCCCCCCCCCATAATGTTGAATAGGGAGAGGGGTGATAGGAACACTAAAATGCAATGCCAGAAACATCTACAAGAAGAAGAATCAAGAACACCAACAATGCAACAGAAGGACAAGCACATGATAAAAGGTAGTGTTAAAGAAGAAGAATTGATCTTTTGGACACACAGCATGGGCTAATGTCATGGAAGGTACACTCAGTTGACAAAGGTGGATGAGCAAAAAAGGCAAAACATCATAACCCCCCATGGCACTTTATAACTGAGTGCGAGTACAAAAAAACACAAGGTGCTCAAAATCCTAGATATGCAAAAGTAGGCACTTTATCTTATTGCATTTACAGAAAAAAGAATGCTACATAAGAGAAGCATATAATGCTCAGAAATTCAGAAAGAAGAGTGAGCCAGAAGAATAGAAGCAGAGATCCCAGGACCTGTAGAACTCAAGTAATCCGCCAGAGTGTGAAAGTGCAAAACTTAGAGGAGAAAGAACCTAGAGTAGAATTTAGAAAATAAGACCCCTGCCATTGAAAAACTCACTAAACCACCTTTCCAATGATATCTAGTTTGCCCAAAAAGGAGTCTGGATGACCAAGATCTGGCTCCCGAAAGGCAAAAAAAAAATCAACTTTGATAGCAAAAAATACCATCAAAATGGAAAGGTCAGAGAATAAAATATCCTCCACTGGATCAGGCTTGGAAAGAGCTTTCTGATGATATAAAGAAGTAAAAAATCTGATACCGTATGCTCAATATATGGACAAAAATCCTAGGTACCCTTAAAAAACCAAAAAAAGGGCAAAGGGCTGCTGACATCAGCAGATTCAGAGCCTAAAATTGATGGCTAAAAGGCCATCATGGCACTAAAGCCACCAGGGGCTGAAAATTTTTTGCCCTGGTCACATGGGTGGCCAGGGGGCTAGCGGAGCTAGGGGCGAACTGGGCAGAGCGGGGGCCGAGCAACGTGGGGGCCGAGTAGGGCAGGGGTGGCGTGGGGTCCGAGCGACGATGGTGCCAAAAACCACCCTTTTTTTTTTCTCCTTAGATTTCTTATCATACGGCCCTAGGAGGTGTTAGCCCATTTTCCTTTCATAGAAAAATCCTCAAAAAATGGGCTATCCCTACAAAGAATTTCATGGCTGTAGCACTTTTCCTCTGGTCCCTGCAATTATTTTTAGATCTCTAGCTCAAACCCTTAGCAAATATTCAAAAATGTAGTCGTTGGTAAGAAAAATCCAAAGTGTTCTTGGGCTCCATTCTAATTTTAAGTTACCTTTTTAGGCCACTTAAAATCCTAAAATGCACATGCTTTATATTTTTGGTCGGTCCCCATTTAAATCTTTCCTGAGTTTCTACCCCCAGTGGCCTTTAATATTTCCTAAGTCTAAGTGTTCGACGATTTAAATTTTCCCTAAGTCCTACACCTTTAATTTTTCTATAGTTTTAGCTTAAATCTTTCCTGGGCCCAGCTCTAACACCATCTCAATCCAATGGTTGGTGCATCTTCTCATGGAGTATGTCAGAGGCTTGCAAACTTACACCGGCCGTTGATTCCTTTTCATGACATAACCTTTCAATGCAGGTGGGTCCACTACTAGGTATACACAAATGGGGGATTTTAATTGGTCTAGATGATAGTGAGCTAGACATGTTGTCAGGTGGGCTTGGTATCTCAATTAATAGATTTAGAATCTATGGCAGGCGCATGATCTCAAAGAATCTTTTGAGCCCTTGAGATTATACGACAGCCGGCCAATTCTCCAAGTTTGTAGGACGACGGTTGTGGGTCCACTAACATGTGTTACAAATGGAGCTTTCTTATTGGTTGTGTCAGTGGGACCATTTTCCATGTGTTTCTAGAGTGTTCACTTTTGATTGGTCCACGATGCAATATGCTACCAGTTGTCAGTGGGCCCTAGTTTCTAGCTTGTCAGAGGGTCCTGAAATCTGCAAAAAATCAATGACGGGCGTAAGTTCTCATGAGATGTGTCTGAGGTTTGAGATCTTATGCTAGTGGTCAATTTTACTTTTCTTAGAGGTGATAAACTGAGTGAGTCCACTGCCTTGTTGGCACAGTTGGTAGTTTCTTATTGGTCATCATGTTACTGAGAAGGATCTTGTTAGTGAGGCCTACAGTGAAGGCTTTTAAATCTACGGTCGGTGCATGATCTCAAGGAATATTCCTACCCCATGAAATCATGCACCATCTGTTGATCTCAAATCTTAATTGGATGTGTCAGTGGGTCCTATATCAGTGGTGACCAAGTATTTGTGATGAATGGCATGGTGACAAGTGGCATAAAGCGGGTCCAGGTGGGGGTAAAAGGCTTAATGGTTCTGAAAAATGTTTAGCAGCCTGACAAATTCTAAATGGTTTCACTCATTTACACAACAATATAATGGTGTTGTAAATGATGTGGCAATTCAGTGAACATGTGTTCACATATTCTTTAAATAGATTGGCGGTGACATAAAAAATTTTACAACTTGGAGGTAGCCTTCAGTCGCATGTTCACTAAATGAGACTTGGGGTCCCGCTAAAGTTAAGACGTAAGATTGTGAAAAGTGAAAGATCTAACGGTCATGACTTAAAGTTGATCTCAGTTTGAATATTGACCACCAATTTTTTGCTGGTGCCATGAAGTGACTGTTGAAATTCAAATTTGAATTTTCTGAGGGTTTCCAGTGATAGAAAGGACTAGTTTTTATGGTTCCTTCACCCGAATTTGATTTGGTTGGTGGTGCCAATGGATGCAGTGTGATCCAGGGTGCCATGATTGATTGCTAGGGGTTCTTTTGTACTGTGAAGTGTGGTTTTGTGCTCAAAAAATGTTTGCAGGTGGCCGATTTGACTAGTTTTCATGGCAATTCCTTGCTTTACTGTGCTGATCTTGCAGATTTTCATGATTGCAAATCTGTTTGAGATTTATTTTCTCCGAGTTGCCTGTGTCTCTTCTCTTGCAATAAATTTTGATGTAATTTTTGGTTGATTGGGTAGTTGAAACCCTAACCCTAGCTGTCTGAAGCTTGTTGCATCCTAAATTTTTTTCAGATTCCAAGGCAGCTAGTGGTATATGTGGCTGTATTTTTTACTTTGTAGGGGTTCCACAATTTTTGATTATCATTATTCTGGTTCCATGAAGGGTCCTTTTCCTATAGATATCTTCCTTCTTCTCTGCATATAGGGTGTTCCCTCTTTCCTTTTTGGTGTGGAGAATAGAATGCATGTTGTAACAGCTTGTCTTATGTATGAGAATTCAATATGTTTGTACTATTATTAGACTATCTCCATTTGAATCATGAATTTGTTGATTATAACATCAAGGTGTTTGATCTATCTATTTGCATTTCCTATGTGTTTGCAAGTGGAGTTGTCTTCACAGAGATAACTAGGTTCAAGATTAGTTTTTAGATGTGTATGGGCTAGGGTGTCAAAGATATTTTATGCTTGTCTTCCAGTAGCAGCTGATTAATGTATTATCTATTTATAGGTCTCTTCTAATAGGAGGGTTAAAATCCTTTGAACAAGGTGATAGCATGTCTGGATACACAGGTGGATAGTTGAAGTGAGGTCTGGATAGTGGTTTATGATTGATGGAAGGCATCAACATATTAGATATATTATCTTCTTATTTCATAGCTCCTTGTTGTAGTGATGTATTTGACTCTGTCACCCATTGGATATGGCAATAGTCTATGAGATACTTAGGGTATCTCAGGGGTCCTTTCAACCCAACATAAATCAATCAAATGAAACACCTTTTCCCTTCATGTTGGTAGTAGTAGGAAGTTGTTTCTAGTCTTCAAATTCATTCTATGCATGTGGGCTATTGCATAAGATTTGTGATTTTATTGGGGTACAGGATACCTATAGGGGTTTGAAAGCTATTCCATAGTCAGTTACTTGTAGGCCTATAGTTTGACACAAGGTGTATGTGTGTGTAGAAAAGGTAGACCCACTTGAGTGATGTGGAGCTCAAAGTGTAGAAAGCCCTTGTGCTTTGTTCATTGGCCCTTTTTCTTATCAGATTTTAAGTGTTTAGTGAGTGTGACACTAGCCCTGTCATTTCTAGTGTAAATCTGACATTGTGGGAGAAAGGAACACCAACAAAATGGTGACTCTACTAGGGAGAACAATAATGAAGTATATCTGTTAGGATCTCTGGTTGTAGTTATCTTGCAAAGTCAAAATATTATTGACCAGATTGATTTACCCATCCGAGTTACCAACAAAATGGTGACTCTGCTGGGGAGAGTCTAAAAAAAGAGTCAAGAGAAAAAACAAAGTATTTGCTAAAATCTTCTCACTACGTGTTGAGTGGTGACTCTGAATTCTCTGTTTGATCAGTGCATTCCCTGATGAACAGTGTAGAATCCTAGTGAAGTTTTGTATTGATTGGAAGAAGATACAAAGACAAGTATAATATCTTCCTCTTCAAGGAGGTGGCGACTCTACAAAAGTAAAGAACCTGATGGAGCTACATGGTGAGTTCTAGATCTGCCCTGCCTTCCAGTCAATAAGGTTTTTGCTATAAAATTTTCAAGTATTCTCTTGTTGAAAATGTTTCCATATCAAGTGTTTAGCACTAGCATAAAGGGATAAGTAGCAGTGAGTGGTTCCTCATGGAGGAATATAGGCCCTTTTGTTTTGATGGCATTGAAGGTGACCCTATTGAGTTCTCTATTGAGGATGGGGAGTGCTTGCCTAGATTCATTATTGATGGATCTATTTTTGCAAGCTAGCATATACATGATGTCATGGGTTTGTTTGGTGAAATGGAGGTTGAACATGAAGATGTTGCTATGAGGCTACTTGTATAGACAATTTCTGATGGTGTAAGGAAATGGTTCATGTCCTTGCCTTCATGTTAAATCCCTTCTTGGGATGTGTTGAGAGCTAAGTTTGTTGAGTATTTTGATAAAGTTGTTGCTCTCAAGAAGGAATTAGCAAAAATAAAAATGGAGAACTGGTAGTTAATACAAAACATAAGATTACTAAAACTGGTGGTTCCTGATGACAATCATGAGGAGACCAGTGTTTCTGACATTGATTCTCATTATGTAGAAAGTATTAACTGTGAAGCTAATTTTGAGGTTAGTGCATATGAGAGTGCTGAAGATGGATCTAAGATTGATAATGTTTCCAATTTGTCTGTAGATTTTTCTTGTTTTCAATATCAGAGTTCTTGTTTCTTGTCTCAGTTTGATGATGTTTTGTGTGAGTGGCAAGAAAATAAATATGATGCAGATGATGATTCATGCATTGGTTTCTTCACACAAGATGATCTAAGGCTAGAGGTCTCTATTCTTGTCTTGGACAAGGAAGATGTTTGCAATAATGGTGAAGCTGAGGAAGATAAAAGTATGGCCCAAAGTCCATTAAGTAGTGAAGAGATTTCAGCACTCTTGGGTGAAGAATTCCAAAGGTATGCACCTGGTGTGGACTTTTATTTGCAGCTCCCCTTTGACATATCCTTTGACACTAATAATGAGGCCAATGTGCAAAGTGATGATGAACCATGTATACCAGAGTTCCCCTCATGTAGTAACTCTGCAAAAGAAGAGGTAGAAAGACATGACAGTGTGTTTCCCTATCAGAAAAATTACAGTGATGAACAAATTTCTTGTTCATATCCTTTTCCTTCTTTTGCTAAATATGATAGTTATGGTGACAGTATTGAGGACCTTGTCTTCAATAGTTGGGATAGGACTTCTTTTGGTAAAAATAATGATGCAGATCAATTGTTCCCCTGTCACAAAAGTTTTAAAATAGACTTTCACTTGATTCATGATCCAAGTCATGAAGACATCAGGGAGGAACCAAGTTGCTTAGTGGCTAAAGCAATTCATGAAGGAAAATCAAAGGATCCAAGTCCTTCTCAACCAGGTATTTTTGTAGTAATGCATGATGAACAATGTTTTTTATTTTCTGATACATTACTAGATAATTTTTTTTTTTTTTCTAGTCATCATGAAGAAGTAAATGATGTTCCTTACTTCTTGGAATATGAGTATGAATGTAATAGTTATGACTGGAAGAACATGGGTAGTGATCATTATAGTTTTATTCTTCAGCCCATGAAAATTCACATATGTTGGCAGCAGGGTGATCAAGATAGTTTCAGGTGGTTGGTCACATGTGTAGATGAAAATCAGATTTTTGATTTAGGAGGGTCACTGGTTTTCTTTTGGTGGCCTACGGCCACCAAGTAAATTTTTAATTCTTGTAAATTTTGTAAATATATTTTCCTTTCCTGTTGTGTTTGTTTACCTTCATATCTCCCTAGTTTGGTTACCAATTTTTTGAGGTCCCTATCTCTTTTCCAATGGGTGGTCTTCTCTCCCAGAAATCTTAAATTCTTGTCATGCCTACAAGAGCCATGCATCCCCAGATAGAGCCACTATGAGCCCATTTTCCTATCATAGAAAAATCTTTAGAAAATGGGGTATCCCTGCAAATAATTTCATGGCTGTAGCACTTTTCCTCTGGTCCCTGCAATTATTTTTGGTCTCTGGCTCAAACCCTTAGCAAATATTCAAAAATGTAGTCGTTGGTAAGAAAAACCCTAAGTGTTCCTGGGCCCCATTCTAATTTTAAGTTACCTTTTTGGGCCACTTAAAATCCTAAAATGCATGTGCTTTATATTTTTGGTTGGTCCCCATTTAAATCTTTCCTGAGTTTCTACCCCCGATGACCTTTAATATTTCCTAAGTCTAAGTGCCTGATGATTTAAATTTTCCCTAAGTCCTGTGCCTTTAATTTTTCTATAGTTTTGGCTTAAATCTTTCCTGGGCCTGGCTCTGACACCATCTTAATCCAATGGTGGGTGCATATTCTCATGGAGTGTGTCAGAGGATTGTGAACTTACGCTGGTCATTGATTCCTTTTTATGAGGTAACCTTTCAATGCAGGCGGGTCCACTGCCAGGTATACACAAATGATGACTTTTAATTGGTCCACATGATAGTGAGCTAGACATGTTGTTAGTGAGCCTAGTATCTCAATCAGCAGATTTAGAATCTACGACAGGTGCATGATCTCAAAGAATCTTTTGAGCCCTTGAGATTATGTGCCAGCCGTCTGATTCTCCAAGTGTATAGGACGACGGTTGTGGGTCCGCTGATAGGTGTTACAAATGGATATTTCTTATTGGTTGTGTCAGTGGGACCATTTTTCATGTGTTTTTGGAGTGTTCACTTCTTATTGGTTGATGATGCAATATGCTGGCAGTTGTTAGTGGGAACTAGTTTCCAGCTTGTCAGAGGGTCCTGACATCTGTAGAAAATTGACGACGGGCGTAAGTTCTCATGAGATGTGTCAGAGGTTTGAGATCTTACATTGGCTGTCAATTTTACTTCTCTCAGAGGTGATAAATTGAGTAGGTCCACTACCTTGTTGGCATAGTTGGCAATTTCTTATTGGTCAGCGTGTTGCTGAGAAGGATCTTGTCAGTGGGGCCTGTAGTGAAGGCTTTTAAATCTATGGTCGGTGCATGATCTCAAGGAATATTCCTACCCCATGAGATCATGCACCATCCATTGATCTCAAATCTTACTTGGATGTGTCAGTGGGTCCTGTGTCAGTGGTAACTGAGCACTTATGATGAATGGCATGGCAACAAGTGGCATAAAGTGGGCCCAGGCAGGGATCAAAGGCTTAGTGGTTCTAACAAAATGTTTAGCGGCCCGATAAATTCTAAATGGTTTCACTCATTTGCATAATAATATAGCAGTGTTGTAAATGATGTGGCGATTTAGCAAAAATGTGTTTGCGCATTCTCTAAATAGACTAGCGGTGACATAAAATTTTCTGCGACTTGGAGGTAGCCTTTAGTCGCATGTTCACTAAATGAGACTTGGGGTCCCACTAAAGTTAAGATGCAAGACCATGAAAAGTGAAAGATCTAATGGCCATGACTTAAAGTTGATCTTAGTTTGAATATTGACCATTGGTTTGCTGCTGGTGCCATTAAGTGACCATTGAAATTCAAATTTGAATTTTTTGAGGGTTTCTAGCGAGAGAAAGGACTAGTTTTTATGGTTCCTTCAGCTGAATTTGATTTGGTTGGTGGTGCCAGTGGATGCAGTGTGATCCAGGGTGCCATGATTGATTGCTAGGGGTTCTGTTGTATCGTGAAGTGTGGTTTTGTGCCTAAAAAGTGTTTACAAGTGGCTGATTTGACTGGTTTTCATGGAAATTCCTTCATTTACTGTGTTGATCTCGCAGATTTTCATGATTGCAAATCTGTTTGAGATTTATTTTCTCTGAGTTTCCTGTGTCTCTTCCCCTACAATAAATTCTAATGTAATTTTTGGTTGGTTAGGTAGTTGAAACCCTAACCCTAGCTGTTTGAAGCTTGTTGCATCCTAAATTCTTTTGGGATTCCAAGGCAGCTAGTGGTATATGTGGCTATATTTTTTACTTTGTAGGGGTTCCACAATTTTGGATGTCCATTATTCTAGTTCCATGAAGGGTCCTTTTCCTATAGATATCTTCCTTCTTCTCTGCATATAGGGTGTTCCCTCTTTCCTTTCTAGTGTGGAGAATAGAATGCATGTTGTAACAGCTTGTCTTATGTATGGGAATTCAATATGTGTGTACTCTTATCAGACTATCTCCATTTGAATCATGAATTTGTTGATTGTAACATCAAGGTGTTTGATTTGTCTATTTGCATTTCCTATGTGTTTGCAAGTGGAGTTATCTTCGCAGAGATAACTAGGTTCAAGATTAGTTTTCAGATGTGTATGGGCTAGGGTGTCAAAGATATTTTATGCTTGTCTTCCTATAGCAGCTGGTTAATGTATTATCTATTTATAGGTCTCTTCTAAGGGGAGGGTTAAAATCCTTTGAACAAGGTGATAGCATGTCTGGATACACAGGTGGATAGTTGAAGTGAGGTCTAGATAGTAGTGTATGATTGATGTAAGACATCAATATATTAGATATATTATCTTCTTATTTCATAGCTCCTTGTTGCAGTGATGTATTTGACTCTATTGCCCATTGGATATGGCACTGGTCTATAAGAGACTTAGGGTATCTCAGGGGTCCTTTCAACCCAACATAAATAAATCAAATGAAACACCTTTTCCCTTCATGTTGGTAGTAGTAGAAAGTTGTTTCTAGTCTTCAAACTCATTCTATGCAAGTGGGCTATTTCATAAGATTTGTGATTTTATTGGGGTATAGGATACCTACAGGGGTTTGAAATCTATTCCATAGTTAGTTATTTGCAGGCCTGTAGTTTGACACAAGGTGTATGTGTGTGCAAAAGAGGTAGACCCACCTAAGTGATGTGGAGCTCAAAGTGTAGAAAGCCCTTGTGCTTTGTTCATTGGCCCTTTTTCTTGTCATATTTGAAGTGTTTAGTGAGTGTGACACTAGCCCTATCAATCCTAGTGTAAATCTAACATTGTGGGAGAAAGGAACACCAACAGGAGGCTAAAAAATTCACCCAAAAGTCCCAGAGGCCAAAAATAACAAATTTGATATGGTTTTTGACTCTCCTGGGCCTTCTGAGTGCAATGGTGGCATTCGTTTTTGCTCAAAATGCCCCAAATTTTTTTTAACAAAAAATAACATCCTACTTCTGAATCACTTCAACAAAACATGAACAACGAGCACCAAGATGACTCTGATACCATGTTAGATTAGGTGAAAAACTAATCTCTGAAGAACACATGCATGCATAACCCTATCACATGGAAGAAGCAAAGAATAGAAGACAAGAAAAATCTATGGAGGCCAAAAAGCCAGAGACATCATATGCACATTCAAAAGAACAATATCTATTATGAACAATGCATTGAGTTGCTGAAAAATACAAAGACGGAATCCTTATAAAAGGATACTGAAACCCTAAAGGAGAAAACCCTAAAGAATAATAAGATGCCTAAGTCTAACTTAAGTGTAGAGTATAATAGACTAATAATTAAATAAATTAATTATTAGCTATAATATGACAACTCTAACATTTTCTTGAGAGTGCAGCTGCATAAAAGTCCTATCCATTTTGGAAAGGGCTCTAAGTTGACACCTCGAGGATAGGACTAGTTGCCTACTATCTAGCATTGTCACCCATTAGTCATGCATCGGTGATGTGTTTCATGTATTTGTGTTATGAAAATATATTTATGATGAGTCTCACATTATAGATTGGGATGCCTTGTAGGTGGATTCGGACAGATAGTTAGCCTTGCAATCCATTCACATTTTAACCTAACGGAACCTGGCACTTCGAGGCAGAGAGCTGGACCAAGTTAGGGTCCAGTGGGATTGTTATGATGAGGTCACAGCTTCATAGGAGGATGCAACACATATGAGATCATAGTACCCATACTTTTTTTATGAATTCCAAGAGGAAGTTCATGGCTAGAGGGGGAGAATGTGAGGCCTCACCCCAACCCATCATAGCATTACTGATTCATTCACATTTTGATACTTCATATTTTGATACTTTGATACACATTTTGATCATTTTGATAGAGACTTGTGATGTTATGTTTTATGATGATGATTATATTGTATGGATTACATTTTGATGTGGATTAGAACCTAAGACATAATGTTGATTTTGGTTATACATGCGTAGATATGGGATTTTATGAGAAAGGTTTAATAATGATTAGATTTGATTGTTTCATGTATTATGCTTTAAGTTAGGAAGTAGTGTGGATGATATGTCATGATGATTTATGAAGATACTATGTTTAAACATTACATAATGGAAATTGTAACTAGGAATTGAATTTTGCATATTGATTAGTGTTGCCAATTATGAATTATGTTAGTCCATTTTCCAGTCAATGCAAAATCTTATGAAAATGGCCTTTTCCATGCAAATTTTAATGTTATCCCACCTTGTTGCACAGTTTCATCTTGCATTGAAAATCCATAGTGTTTCATGGTGTGTGCCCTTGGCCCTATGTTCTTCATGTTGTCACCTTGCTCCAGTCCAAATTGCACGTGCTAATTCATAAAATCCAGAAAGTTATTCAAGTTTTAAGGTCTACGGGAAACAAATTTTTAGAATCTACCTAAGTGTCGAAAACCCATAGTGTTTTTGAAAATCCATGATGTTTTCAACCTTTTTGGCCTGCATGAAAACCCTCGATGTTTTCACATTCTTGTTTACCTTTGTGTCAATGTTGAAAACCTTATGTGTTTTTGATCTTTCCTCGAAAACCCTATGTGTTTTCGACCTCGTAGTTTCCTATTTGCTGGTGTTCTCTAACTGTGCAAGTGCGATGGATGGTGGGCCTAGGTCTTCAAAGGCTCTTCCTAATTGGTTGTTGCATGGCTGCATGTTAGAATTTTCTGACATGTGATCATGCAACCGCTTTCCACCTATCCGCATGGTCCCAGCTCTTAGTGGTGTTCGGCTGCCTGGCCGTTAAGTTTTCTTTCAGTGACCTAGTGACTTGCGGTTTTCTCTTGGTTTCCTATTTCTAGCAGTTAGGCCCTTAGCGTCTAATGACCTAGTGACTGTGTAGTCACATGATCTTTTCATGTTTAGTGGTTATCGACTAGCATCTGGTGACTTGGTTGGTGGTTAAGTTTTTCGTAGTCGCGCAGTCGCTTAATGGTGGGCCCAGGTCTTCAAAGCTTTTAAAAGGTAGAGCTTCTTTGGCAGTGGTCCTGTTGGTGGTGATGTGGTGGCTTGGGATTGGATGTCACATGACCGCATGTCAAATGTTTTTGACATGCATTCATGTGACTGATTAACATGTGTCCCTAGGGCCCAGTGGCAGGTGGGTCTGCGTGTCAGACAATGCTGAGGTGCTCTTTTTCGATTGGTCCATGTGGTGATGAGTCAGAAATGTCAGTGGGGCTTGTGTTAGTGATCTCAATCTACGGTCAGCATGTGATCACATGGAATATTCTCACCCCATGTGATCATGCACCCACCATTTGATTGGATGCCGATGGGTTTGTTCACAGTGGGGCCATTTGGGCTAAGGTGTCGTCACTTGATCCGATGAGCTGGGTGATGATTTCAACTTGTTAGTGGGCCCAGTATTTCTTAGGTGGAATGACAATGTAGAAGAGATCTACGGTTGCTGCATGATCATGAGGAATATTCCTCCCCTTTGCGATCATGTGACCACTATCCGATCTTCCCAAAGGGTAAGGCTTTTCTTGGTGGTGGGTCTAGTGTTAGGTGTTGTGGAGTTGGAAGCTTTTCATTGGCTGATGAGTGACAATGTGGCAGTCTTATGGCCTTGTCGCATGATCACAAGGGCCATTTCCATGGCTTGCAATCATGTGACAAACCCCTTCATGTTAACTTTATGTGGCATGGTGGTGATGGAGGTAAAGGTTTGTGGGTTGTCATAGTTGGGGGGTTGTGAGGGTGATATGGCCGAAGATTTCTCAGTGGGGTTTGTGACCATTGACTGCGGCTAGGAGACTACAATCGCATGATCACAAGGGTGAGTTTGATGCCTTGCGATCATGCAACCAAGCATACAATAAAACTAGGATTCTTGTGGTAGATAGGTAAATGAATGCGTGACTGCGCCACTAAAGATAAATGTAAAGTTTCCAAGCCCGTGAAGTATGAAGATCTAATGGCAGGGATATAAAATTGATCCTAGTTTAAATTGTGACCGTCGATTCACTACTGGCACTGTAAGATTGACCATTTCTTTTCAAATTCAAACTTTTGAGAGGGTTTCCAGCAATGGGAAGTACCAAAATTGAATGCTTGCATGGCTAATTTGGTGGGAATGATCTCACTGACTGTGCAGTGTGGTCCAAAGAAGCCATGTGGCTGATTTTCAGAGGTTGTTTTGTACCTGGTGAAGGACTTTCTTGGCTCGAGGTGTATTTGTAGGTGGGTGAAATCCTAACCCTAGTTACCCATTGCTTGTTGCATCCTACTGGTTTAGGATTCCAAGATAACCAGTGGTATAAATTGTCAAAATTTTGACTGTGTAGAGGTTCCAACTTAGAGTTCCTTTCTAGTTCCATGAAAGGTTTTATCTTGTAGATTTCTCTTTTTCTCTGCATATAGGGTGTTCTTCTTCCATTGCTGGTTCAGAGAATATAGCGCATATTGTAATAGACTTGTTTTATGTATGAGAATTTAATATACTCTTACTATTACCAAGCTATCTCCATTTGAATTCTGAGTCCATTAGTCATACATCAAGGGTGTTTGATTTTTCTACTTTGCATTTCCTAAGAGCTTGTGGGTGGAGTTGTCTTTGCAAAGATAATTGGTTCAAGGTTAGTATTCATGTATGTATGAGCTAAAATATCAAGGATAGGTCATGCTTGTCTTCCAATGGATGCTGGTTAATGTATTATCTAATTATAGGTCTCTTCTAAGGGGAGGGTTAAAATCCTTTGAATGGATAATAACATGCTTGAATGCATAGGTGGGTGTTAAGTTGAGGTTTGGTCATGGTGTGTGATTGATGTCAGGTATCAACACATTGAGCATATTGTGTTCTTATTTCATAGCTTTCTCTTGCAATAAGGTATTTGACTCTGTGGCCCATTGGACAAGGCATTGGTCTATCAGAGACTTAGGGTATCTCAAGGGTCCCTTCAAACTCATTTTAAAATCATTTCCCTTCAGCCCCACCCTTTCCCTTTCATGTTGTTTTTGTAGGTCTCTAGTTTTCATACTCACTCCATGCAAGTAGGGCTATTACATGAGATATTGGTTTCATTTGAGGTATAGGATACCTAGAAGAGTTTGAGAATCATTCCACAGTCAGTTACCTGTAGGCCTATAGTGTGACACAAGTTAATATGTGTGTGCATATGAGGTATACCTACCTAAGTGATGTGGAGCTCAAAGTGTAGAAGGATCTCTCTTTGATCCTTGTCAGTTGACCCTTTTTTCTATCAAATTTGGAGTGTTGAGTGAATGTGACACCAGCCCTATCAATCCTAATGCCAAGCTGACCTTTGGGGAAAAAGAACACCAACAAGATGGTGACTCTACTAGGGAGTCCATTGGAAAGAGTCAACTACAAAAACAAAGCATTTGCCGATATCTTCTCACCTAGTTATGAGTGGCGGCTCTGATTTGTCTCTGTTTGATCAGTGCAGTTCTTGATAGACAGTGTGGTATCTTGGTGAGTTTTGGTTGGTTGGAAGAAGATACAAAATCAGTGCAATATTTTCCTCTTCAAGGAGGTGGCAACTCTACATTGTAAAATCTGATGGCACTGCATGCTAAGCTCTAGATCTGCCTTGCCTTCCAGTCAACAAAGTCTTCTACTACAAAACTCTCAAGTATTTCTCAAAGATCTAAAATGTCTCCTTATTAAGTGATCAAGCACTAAGAAAAGGAGTAAGGTGTGATTAGAGGTTTGCATACTTCAAGTTTTTAGTTGCATCTCTGCAAAATTTTATGGAAGTATTGCATTAAGTTGTAATGGGTAAGCTTGAGGAGGAGCTTGTATTATTAGACCAAGGCATCCTTAGGGATTGCATAAAATTGATAAGATTGAAGGTGGGGTATAGAAAGGATTTATCCATGTCTTTGTTCTATGATAGATTTTGTGGTGCATATAATGAGCTTCCTGATGATGTTGAGTTTCTTGAATCTAAGTTCATTGGTTTATTTTTGGAGCTTTGTTTTCATGAGTCAACCAGTTGGTCAGATGCATTGTGGGAAGCATATTATATATGTGTTAGAGATTGGATACTTAGTGATGATAGCCTTGTGCTTGAGGATGCACTTAGGGTCATGTCCTTAAGTGCTGATGTTGAGAGTGATGAAGATAGTGAGGGTGTGGTGTCTTCATATGAGTCAGATGCAACATGGGAAGAGGAAAGTGATGATGGAAGTGAACATTCTTTGGATAGTGAAGATTCTGAGGATGATTCATCCTCGAGGTATGAAGATAAAGAAAAAATAATTAAATGTGATATCAGTGAGTCTTCATATGATTCTAATTTTTCTTCATGTGCTGTGAGTCTCCATGAGGTTTAGATGGGTACTGATTTTAAAGTGTTTTCTAATGCTTTATATGATGAAGAATTTGACTATCAGCCTATTTTTTGTCATGATGTTCAACAAGGTGTATTGCATGAAGTTGTCAATCATTTGTTTGAGGAACATGTGGAGTTTTTAGATTCATTGGAATTAGGATGTTCTTCTTTCATTTGTAATAGAGCTTCAAATGATAATGTTGTTTTTTGTTCATCAGGAGGTTGTAGAATAGTTTCAGACTTTGATAATAATGATATATATGAATATGAGCCTGACTATTCTTTTGGGCTCCAACCGGTTGCACCTGGGGAAATGCAAAGATAGGGTCTAGATGAGGCCTTTTAGTAGGTAGAATATGAGTTCTTTGTGTTTCCAATTGATGGCATACATGAATTAGTGAAGATGAATAGGTTCTTATCTGATGGTGCTGTTCATGGGTATACTAAATTGTATCTTCATAGTGAGCAAGATGAAGAGAGTGCCAAAAGTTTTTATAAGCACTGTGAAGATAGTTATTTTGTTCTGCTTGACAAGCTGATTAGACATGTTGACATGCCTAGTGAAACAAGTGAAAACAAAGTGTCTGGTGTGCCACATGAAAAAAGAAATGAGAACCAAATCTTTGATAGAGGCAAGAACTAACTCTTATTTGTTGCTGCAAGTTTTTTGTAAAAAATGTACATTTTGTGAATAGTTTCCCTTTCCTATCTGTTCCTTTTGTTTTTTGAGGTCTCTGTGCTTTTTCTAGTAGGTGGTCTACTTTTTCCAGAGATCTAAATTCTTTCCATACCTGCAAGAGCCATGCATCCCCAACTAGAGCCACTGTTAGTCCATTTTCTAGTCAATGCAAAATCTTATGAAAATGGCCTTTTCCATGCAATTTTTTAAGTTATCCCACCTTGTTGCACAACTTTGTCTTGCATTGAAAATCCATAGTGTTTCATGGTGTGTGCCCTTGGCCCTATGTTCTTCATGTTGTCACCTAGCTCCAGTCCAAATTGTACATGCTAATTTGTAAAATCTAGAAAGTTATCCAAGTTTTAAGGTCTGTGGGAAATAAATTTTTAGAATCTTCCTAAGTGTCAAAAACCCATAGTGTTTTTGAAAATCCATGATGTTTTCAACCTATTTGGCCTACATGAAAACCCTCAATGTTTTGGCATCCTTGTTTACCTTTGTGTCAATGTCAAAAACCCTGTGTGTTTTTGATCTTTCACTGAAAACCCTATGTGTTTTCGACCTCACAATTTCCTATTTGCTGGCATTCCCTAACTACGCAAGTGCGATGGATGGTGGGCCAAGGTCTTCAAAGGATCTTCCTGATTGGTTGTCACATGGCCACATGTTAGACTTTTTTGACATGTGATCATGTGACCGCTTGCCACCTGTTTGCGTGGTTCCAGCTCTTAGTGGGGTTCGGCTGCCTAGCGATTAAGTTTTCTTTCAGTGACTTGGCCACTTGCGGTTTTCTCCTGGTCTCCTATTTTTGGTGGTTAGGCCCTTAGCGTCTAATGACCTGGTGACTATGTATTCACATGATCTTTTCATGTTTGGTGGTTATCAGCTAGCATCTGGCGACTTGGCTGGTGGTTAAGTTTTTCATAGTCGCACAGTGTCTTAATGGTGGGCCCAGGTCTTCAAAGCTTTTAAAAGGTAGAGCTTCTTTGGTGGTGGTCCCATTGGTGGTGATGTGGTAGCCTAGGGTTGGATGTCGCATGACTGCATGTCAGAGTTTTCTGACATGCAATCATGCAATTGGTTGACACATGTCCTTGGGGCCCGGTGGCAGGTGGGTCTATGTGTCAGACAGTGCTAAGGTGCTCTTTTCCAATTGGTCCATGTGGTGATGAGTCAGAAATGTTAGCGGGGCTTGTGTTAGTGATCTCAATCTACAGTCGGTGTTTGATCGCATGGAATATTCTCACCCCATGTGATCATGCACCCACCATTTGATTGGATGCTGATGGGTTTGTTCATAGTGGGGCCGTTTGGGTTGAGGTGTCATCACTTGATCTGATGAGCTGGGTGATGATTTTGACTTGTCAATGGGCCCGATATTTCTTAGGCAAAATGACAATGCAGAAGAGATCTACAGTTTCTACATGATCATGAGGAATATTCCTCCCCTTTGTGATCATGCGACCACTATCTGATCTTCCCAAAGGGTAAGGCTTTTCTCAGTGGTGGGTCCAGTATTAGGTGTTGCGGAGTTGGAAGCTTTTCATTGGCCGACGAGTGACAATGTGGCGGTCTTATGGCCTTGTCGCATGATCACAAGGGCCATTTCCATGGCTTGCGATCATGCGACAAACCCCTTGGTGTTAACTTTATGTGGCATGGTGGTGACAAAGGTAAAGGTTTGCGAGTTGTTGTGATTGCGGGGTTGTGAGGGTGATATGGCCGAAGATTTCTTAGTGGGGTTTGTGACCGTTGACCACGGCTAGGAGACTGCGGTCGCATGATTGCAAGGGTGAGTTTGATGCCTTGCAATCATGCAACCAAGCATAAAATGAAACTAGGATTCCTGTGGTGGATAGGTAAATGACCGCACGACTACGCCACTAAAGATAAATGTAAAGTTGCCAAGCCCGTGAAGTATGAAGATATAACAACAGGGATATAAAGTTGATCCCGATTTAAATTGTGACCATCGATTCACTGCTGGCACTGTAAGATTGACTGTTGCTTTTCAAATTCAAACTTTTGAGAGGGTTTCCAGCGATGGGAAGTACCAAAATTGAATTCTTGCATGGCTAATTTGGTGGGAATGATCTCGCTGACTGTGCAATGTGGTCCAGAGAAGCCATGTGGCTGATTTGTAGAGGTTATTTTGTACTTGGTGAAGGACTTTCTTGGCTCGAGGTGTATTTGCAGGTGGGTAAAATCCTAATCCTGGTTACCCGTAGCTTGTTGCATCCTACAAGTTTAGGATTCCAAGGTAACCAGTGGTATAAATTGTCAAAATTTTGACTATGTAGAGGTTCCAGCTTAGAGTTCCTTTCTGGTTCCATGAAAGGTTATGTCCTATAGATTTCTCCTTTTCTCTGCATATAGGGTGTTCTTCTTCCATTGCTGGTTTAGAGAATACAGTGCATATTGTAACGGACTTGTTTTATGTATGAGAATTTAATATACTCTTACTGTTACCAAGCTATCTCCATTTGAATTCTGAGTCCATTAGTCATACATCAAGGGTGTTTGATTTTTCTACTTTACATTGCCTAAGAGCTTGTGGGTGGAGTTGTCTTCACAGAGATAACTAGTTCAGGGTTAGTATTCATGTATGTATGACTTGAAATATCAATGATAGGTCATGCTTGTCTTCCAGTGGATGCTGGTTAATGTATTATCTATTTATAGGTCTCTTCTAAGGGGAGGGTGAAAATCCTTTGAATGGATAATAGCATGCTTGAATGCACAGGTGGGTGTTAAATTTAGTTTTGGTCATGGTGTGTGATTGATGTCAGTCATCAACACATTGAGCATATTGTGTTCTTGTTTCATAGCTTTCTCTTGCAATAAGGTATTTGACTCTATGGCCCATTGGACAAGGCACTGGTCTATTAAAGACTTAGGGTATCTCGGGGGTCCCTTCAAACTCATTTTAAAATCATTTCCCTTCAGCTCCACCCTTTCCCTTTCATGTTGGTTGTGTAGGTCTCTGGTTTTCATACTCACTCCATGCAACTAGGGCTATTGTATGAGATATTGGTTTCATTTGAGGTACAGGATACCTAGAAGAGTTTGAGAATCATTCTACAGTCAGTTACCTGTAGGCCTATAGTGTGACACAAGTTAATATGTGTGTGCAGATGAGGTATACCCACTTGAGTGATGTGGAGCTCAAAGTGTAGAAGGATCTCTCTTTGATCCTTGTCAGTTGGCCCTTTTTCCTATCAGATTTGGAGTGTTGAGTGAATGTGACACTAGCCCTGTCAATCCTAATGCTAGGCTGACCTTTGGGGAAAAGGAACACCAAAAATTTATATATATATATATATATATATATATATATATATATATATATATATATATATATATATATATATATATATATATATATATATATATATATATATATATATATATATATATATATATATATATATTTGCATGTTATTTTATTTCCTTGGACTACTGATGCTTGAGTTTAGTCTACAAGAAAGAGAACCATGGAATTTTCTACAAAATTAGGGCTAAACACATGTGAATTGAGTAAGCCAATTTTTAATTTGATTAAGAGATTTAAACCTCATTGTAATGTGATCTTGTTTGTAAATGTGATTTGTATATGTGTTAATAGTTTGAATCCATGTTGATAATTAGGACATGCCATTGTGAATGTAATGTGTATTGTGTTGGTGTCACTTTACACTTGTATTATCCATGTGTATGGTGACATGTCAAATTAGGGCTTGGGCAAGAAACACCTAATCTTATAGGATATTATATTTGTCCCACTTGTTTGTAGATGTCTTGTAGGGATCACATCAAGTTAGAACTCGAATTTGAACTTTAGGGGTACTTTAGAGGGGTCAGAAGTGACCCTAGAGTGTATTTTTGGCCTAAAATAGCTAACCTTAGGTAGGTACCTTGGGTTGGAGGCTAGTTTTTACCTATGGGAAAGCCTAGATCACTATTATGGCCCTCCAAAAATCCTACTTTTCAAAAGTGGCGAAAATGGAGGTGGCCACATGCATTCTAACTTGTCCCACACTCCTTGCTAAACCCACAATTAAGAGGGGGGACAAGAAGGAAGACCAAGGACTTGGTGTCATGTATCATTTAATGCTAGTTCTAGAGTACATCTTTAGAGGTCTTTTTAGGGATATTGGAGAGACTTAGTGGGTGTTCACCCACTCTCTAATTTTAGAGACAATTAGGGTTGGAGAAAGGAAAAAGGAGAAAGGATAAGGGCACTACTCAACTTCATTCTTCCATTTTGAATTGGACCAAGGTTGGTGGTCTTACCATGGAAAAGCTTCTTTGTTTGAAAACTCATGAGGAAGATCATTTGTGTAGAATGTATTTGTAGAAATGCTTATTACTCTTGCTATGGAGAAAATTCTTATTGCATTGTTATTTTGATGTTGTAGTGTAGGATAAACTTGTGAAATCGTGTATGTCATTTTTTTTGCAAATCTTTCATTGTTATGTTGGGTTTGGGGATTGCATTTGAGTTTTATATACTTCTTTGTTTCTTTAGATTTAGGAATTTCCTTCATGGGATTTAAGGCATTACTCACCCTTTGGGAAGGGAAGAAGTGGCCTTGGGTGAAGGGGTTAGTTGGGCTCTCCATTGTAGTGAGAGTCTCTTCTCTTGGAGAAGAGGGACAATTTTATGGAGTATGGGCTCCATGAAGCCATGTGTAAATATTTGTATTTGCAATGGAAAAGTCAAAATGTGTATATGGAAGGAATGTCCATGTAACCTTGGAAAGGCATGGAAAAACTCTTGTAGAAAACTTGAATAGGCAATGGCATTCTCCTCCTTGGAAAAGCCCACCTTCACCCTACTTCAATGGGTTTGGAAAACCCATTTGTGAAGCCTTGGTTGGGAGTTAATTGTTGTTTTGTGCATATGTGTTGTTGTGAGCATTTGGTTGTGTATACCTGTTTAGCCTTGGTTCTCCAAGCTTGAGGGTGGTCTCCTTGAGACCTTGGTTGGGAGGTGAGCTTCCCATGGTTTTCCCCTTTTTATTGCATGTTTTAAAGCCATGTTTTGTTGCAAGGAATAAAGCTTTGGGAGAGTTTTATTTTGTGTCCATTTGGAAGCAAAATTTTAATGTTGTATTGTTGAGCTCATGCAATGAGAATCATCTCATGTTGTTATTGTATTGGACATTTGTTTTCCATATCAAGTTGTAGGAGAAAATGTTCTTGTTTATTGTAATATGGATTCAATGGTGAAATGAACAATGTATTTCATCAACTCAAATGTAAAGTTCTGGTTGACAAATGAATTGTGGAAAATAGATTAATGTGGCATTCTATTTCATTGTTAGAAGCATTTTTCCTTAATGACATGATGAATGATTTCCAGGTTGAAATATCAAAGTGAAAAAAGAAAGATGTTTCAATAGCTTAACAAATTCAATTTTCATGAGCACATTGTTTGTTACAAGAAATTAATTAATCCCTTAAGATTTTGGTATTTACCTTCTACTATGTATGGTTCTTATCAAGCAAAATATAAGGACTTAGTGTTTCATCATTCCTAGTTTTGCACTAAATTTATTTGTAGTAGACAAATCATAGGAGAAGAAAACAAAAAAATACAAGTGTAAAAATCAAAACAAAGGCAAAAGAGACCGACAGGTCTCTAAAAAATGTATGGGAAAAATTCCCATACATTTCCCTTTTCCCACAATCAATATTTTAATAAGAAAAAACTCCCACTTGCTTTTCAAAACCTATATATACACACACACACACACACACACACACACTTATATCAAGTAGCTAAGGGCGGAGGTTAAGTGGGTGGGACCCACCTGGGTCGGCACCCAAGAAAATCTAAAAGGTCCTTTCCTTTCAAAAAAAATAATAATATATTTCTTATCATAACAAAATGGCCAAAAATTAGTTTTTAATAAAAATATATATAGCAAATTAAATAAAAAAAAGTAACTTACCTTTTAGCCCCCAAGTTTAAAAATAAAAATAAATTAAAACAAAAATTAAATAAGTTTGGGGGGGGGGGTGTGCTCCCCACAACCCCTTCCCTCCTACGCAAGCTACCTGCCATTACAAGGAGGTACGCCTGCCATAGCAGGGTGCTTCCTTTGCCGCGACAGAGAGGGGGCCTGCCTAGTCCAATCGGACTTTAAAGATATGGAACAGGGTAAGTTTTAAATTTTTTTATGTTTTTTTTAATTTAATTTAATTTAATTTTAATTTATTTTATTCGTTTATAATTTCATTTGTATAAAATGAAATTTGTCTTTTTTTTTTATATCAGTAAATGACCGAGGCCATGATTTTCTTATATTAATTCTCAATAAATTTACATTTTTTTCTCCGTTCATGCGGGCACTGGTAGGAAAGAACGGGGAAGAAAACCTCCAGTCTAGCCTGGGACATTAGTCCAGAAAATATTATCAAGTACATAATTCCTACAAGCGTAGGTTTACAAACTCCCTTTGAGGGAGACGAGAAGGACATTCCTTTTCTAATACAAGTTAGTGGAGGCATACCTCCATGATTCAGAACATGGTTTTTTATTATACTCTGATTACATCGCTCTTACATATCGAGTTGATGGGCATACCCATCTTTTACAATGCATAAATACTGATCAATGTTTCATATTCTAATTCCTTATCCTTTTGGAAATAATGTATCTTCTTTTTCTTTCAGCTATCCTTTTGTGTGGTCGTGCCATTGCTTTTTCTTGCCATTGCCTTTTATGTTTTACCCTTGCATTGATGTGTTCTCAAGCCTTCTTACATTTGTTTCTACTTTTATGAACTATTATACTTTCCTTGTAAACCTGCAAAATAGGATAGCATCCCACCACCTCTATTCTTCTAGATAAATTTTAATGATTCTATCTATATTAATTCAATGTGCCAATCCAAGAGAGGGGTTAACTATAATATGATGCTTCAAGTATTGACATTTGTGTTAGAAGCCATATTGCAATCATAACCTCTACAACTTATTACATATTCATTTTCATCATAGATAGATTATATCTGTTAGAATATTATCTACAGTTTATATTCATATGAATACACACCTTTTTGTCCCTACACCAACTCTTCTACACCAACTCTGCTCACCACACGGTTATAAGTAATTTTGAATTATTTCATATTCTTCTTATTCATATTCATCTTATAGTTACATTAAAAATATTAAACATTAGATATTTAAATTAAGAAGTTACTTACATATGTTTTTATTCAGCTACTCTCAAACCTCTGGTGGCTATACTTTATAGAGGTAGTTTTTATTCATCAAGGCAACCAAAGTAATTTACAAGTAGAAGCTTAGTGACACACTGCTAAAAGTTCAGTTATTCAAAATTTCAAATAAACTAAAATATTCTCAAGCATTCTCAAATTGCATCTGCTGATGTTTTAAGACATCTACTTTTACATCTTACTGAAAAATGATAACTTTTAATGCTGTGAGATGCCAAAATGTTTGTTTTGTTACGGATTCCTGAAGGCCAAGTCATCATTCTGGCTCAGAATGAATGTGGTGTGGGGGACTTTGATAAGGCAATATCCTGTGAGGGTGTTCATATTTCTAGTTTTTGTATTGGCTAAATAGAAATCAAAATACCACTAGTGATGAAGATGTGAAAGGAATGATTTTGTTTCTTTTTTGGGTAAATTATTGGTGTTGGAGCATAGTACCTTGCGTATTTAAGGCTAACCCTTGATCTCTAGCTTCATTAGTGATGGCTTCAAGAGGGTCAGATGGGGCAAAATCAAGCTAAACTAGGATTAATAGGTGAAAACTCAATTTCTTATGGTTCATCTGACTTAAATAATCTGTGGGCATTGTTGTACCATTTTTTGGAGTTGGAATCATTCACAAGTGATTCATACTTGAGCATGATATTTATCTGGAGAGATTGGTCCTCATGAGTATGTGTGTGTTCTTTTGTGAAGTAGAACTGTCTTCCCTCATCTTCAAAATCACAAGAATTAAGCTTTTGATCTTATTAAATTTGCTTCTTCTATATTCATAGCTAAATTTCAAGGACACCTTAATCTATGTATATGTGCAATTTCTATATATGTATATATATGCAATTTATATTATAATTACAAATGTATTTACACTTGTTTACCTTTAAATTCATTTATAATTTTTTATATCTAGACTTGATTTCCTATTTTGAAATCATTTTTCTTCACCTTCCATGTTTTTCTGTCAAACATTCATCAATTTCTTCTATTTCTTGCCCGTCAGCTCCTAGGTTAGCTAATTTATCTTCATCTATATTTCCCTCCTAATAGATGTGATTCATTGTATAAATTCCTATAACTTCAAGTGTTTCCATTATTTGTTCAATAGCACTATTTAGTTTCCAATTTGGTGTTCTACCCTGTCTTATTGCATTTATTATAATAGATGAGTCTCGTTCAATCGCAATTCTTTTAAACTTCCACTTTTTGCACCATGCCAAACCTATTCTTATAGCTTCTATTTCAACTTCATTATTTGTCTTTATTCCTATAGGTTTTTCTATCCTTCCTAATAGCTTTCCTTCCACATTATGCAGACATATACCTATTCCCGCCACCCCCGGGTTTCCCCTGGCTGCCCCTTCAAAGTTCAACTTAATCCACCCTTGCTTTCTTGGTATCCATTTACATTTTTCCCTTAATAAGGATTTATTGTCAATGTTAGGGCCAATCCAAGGTGGAATTTTCAAACCATACCACTTTTTTCTTTGGTTGTTGTCTTCTAATGAGAATTCCATCCTTGATTGTCCCGACATATTTCTATTGTTTGTAACTTCTACTATATTTGCCTCTAATTTGTTCAAAAATCTCTCAATGTTCATCTTTTTATCTTGAAAAATTCTATGGTTCCTTTCCTTCCATAATGCCCAGATTAACAGAGATGGGATTATGTATCTCATTTTACTGTATAAGTCCTCTTTACATGGCCTTTGCCAAGAATTAAACACTTCTATGATATCATTTTGAAGAGTTGTCTTCAGATCTAATTTCTCCAGTACCCAAAGCCAACATTTATTAGCAAACTCACAATTTAACAAAATATGATTTATCGTTTCACTTTCCTTCTCACACAGGGCACACCTGGAAGGACCATGGTACCCTATTTTTTCAAACCATTTAGCGGTGAGAATCCTTTTTTGTAGAGCAGCCCATGCGAATAGACCTGCCTTAGGAAGACAATTTCTATTCCAACATAGATCAATGGGAAGACTGGTGGAAGGGTTATCTATCCCTGATATAACTTTGAAACCTTCTTTCGAATTGTATGCACCACTCTTTGAGGCAGCCCATATGATTATGTCCTCCCCAGAACGTGGATTGAAGTTTCATTCTTGTAAAGCTTTGTTTAGTTTTTCCTAGAAATTAGGGGGAAGTCTGAATTCCTCTAGAGAATTCCATGCCCAGCTGCTTCCCTCACTATTATTAATTTGTGAAAAATATTCTTTAACTCGCTCTCCCTTACTTTGTTTGATTAGTTTAATTAGCTAATCGTTCCCGAGAATTTCATGAAGGGCAGGTTTTCCACCCCATGAGTCATCCCAAAATAAAGCCTTATCCCCACTTTTCACATCCCAAGAAAGGGACTCAAGTACTATATCTTTACACTCTTTTATGAAGTTCCATATGTGTGAGCCTATAGGATAATTATCAGAATGACATACACTTTCCTCATCTTCTCCTAGTAAGTATTTATATCTTAGAATTTTTACCCATTTTGCCTTTGGGTTTTTAATCATTCTCCATACTAATTTCACCCCCAAGGCCTTGTTTTGAAGCGTAAGGTCTTTAATTCCCAGACCTCCTTCTTCTTTTGGCTTGCAGATCTTATTCCAAGCAATTAATGCTAGTTTTGATTTTTCCCCCAATCCTTGCCAGAAAAAACTTCTTAATTTTCACGCTATCTCCTTATTGATATGTTTCGGTATTCTCATGCTCATCATTTGATAAATAGGAACCACTGAGAGGACTGACTTGATCATAACAACCCTTCCTGCATTTGATAACCATTTGCCTTTCCATTGATCTAGCTTCTTAGATATATTTTGAATTGTTTTTCCCCCTAAGTGATTTGATTTGACCCCCTTATCCAGGGGTAAACCTAAATATTTACATGGAAAGAAGCCTTCTTTGAAGTTTAGTATACGTTTAATCTCATTCTTTTGTCTCTCTTCAGTATTGATGAAATTTTTTTTTGATTTTTCCTCATTTATACATTGTCCAGAAGCATTAGCATAAGTACTTAAGATTTCTTTGAAAGCTTGAGCTTCTTCTAAAAGTGCCCTTCCAAAAAGGAGATTATCATCAACATATTGTTGATGAGTAGTAGCCTCGACTCCCAAAGTAATCTTGATTCCTTTTACCTTATCCTCTTCTTGAATTTTCTTAATAGCTCTCCCCAAAGCTTCTACCATAATAATGTACAAAAAAGGTGATAATGGATCTCCCTACCTCAAACCTTGAGAATAGTTAAAAAGGCCTTCAGGCGACCCATTCACCATGATTGAGAAGTGAGGGGTGGAGATGCATTCATAAATCATATTGATCCATTATTTTGAGAATCCAAAAGCTTCCATACATTTACACAAAAATCTCAAATCCACTTTATCATAAGCCTTACTGATGTCTAACTTAATCAACATACTCGAAACCTTATTATTTGTTACTGAATGTATAGCCTCATGAGCAATAATCGCTCCATCCAGAATTGACCTATTAGGGACAAATCCTGTTTGTTCTTCAAATATAATTAATGGAAGAAATTGTTTCATTCTTCTTGCCAAAGCTTTTGAGAAGATTTTATATAGAGTGTTGCATAGGGAGATAGGTCTGTACTCATTAAAGTTCTCTGCATTGACCTTTTTGGGAATAAGAGCAATGAATGTGTTATTTAGCTCTTTAAGAATATGTCCCAAGTTTCTCATTCCCTCTAGAGCATCAGTAATTTCCTTGCCCATAAATGACCAACACTTTTGAAAGAAAAATGTTGGGAATCCATTAGGACTAGGGGATTTATCTGGGTTCATTTCTTTTAGAACCTTGAGTATTTCATCTTCCGTAAATGCGGTATTTAGGAAGTTATTCTGAAGCGGGGTTATTATATGAGGGATGTTTCTTAAAAGCTTGGCCTGGTCCAACAAATCCACACTCCCTAAGTTATTCAAAGAGTTTTCAAAGAAAGAGACTGCTACATATGCAATTTCTTTGGGATCCTCTATTATATTTCCATTGCTATCTTTGATTTTGGAAATCTTATTCAAATTCCTTCTAGCTTTGACGCTATTGTGACAAAATTTGGTGTTTTAGTCCCCTTCCCTGAGCCATGTTTCTCTCGCTCTTTGCCCCCAGAAAGTGCTAATTTGTGAAAGAGAATCATAGTATTTACATAATAATTCTTGCTCTATGTTGTCATCTGAAATCTATTTTCCTTCTTCAATAATCTCCTTATTCACATTTTCTAGCTCTTTTTCTATAAGATCTCTTTTCACAAATATATCCCCAATAGTATTTTTACTCCAATGAGATAGATTTCTTTTTATGAATTTTAGTTTCCTTATGACTTTATATATCTTGGAACGTTCAAACCTTGCCTCTTTCCACCATTTTTTAATTAGATCCAAACATTCCTCATTAAGTAACCACATTTTTTCAAATCTAAACGAGATTTTTTTTATTTCTGATTGGTTCCGAAATTACTAGTTCTATAGGAAAGTGGTCGGAACTGGCAATGGGTAGGACCTCATTAGTAAGATTAAAGTCAAAATTCCTCAACTCCCCTATAAAGAAGAACCTATCCAATTTTTCTACTATTAACTCTATGTCTTTACGTTTGTTAGTCCAGGTGTATTTCCCTCAGTCTGATTCAATTTTTGAAGCCCCTATATTATTTATCCATTCCTAGAATTCTAAAGTAGTTTTTGATATGTATTTTGTCCCACCCTATTTATCTCCCAAGGATAGGATAGCATTAAAATCTCCTCCTAGTATAAATGTTTCATTCGAGAAGCTCTCAATATAATCCTTAATCTCTTGTATAAAATGAAATTTGTTATGTTAATTTGTATTATTTAAAATTTCATGGTTACTTTTAGTTAGTTAAATTGTGAAATTTTCAAATAAATTAATTATAGCTTGCTAATAAAATTTTAAAATAAATTTATTTAAATTTTATTGATAAATTGATAAAGCTAGTTTAAGACAAGTTTAGTTCATTGTTCTAAAAATTATCTTATATTAACTTAGTTTAGTTACTTTTTGGACAAAGGAAATTGTTTTAATTTGATTTAGTTAATTAAATTAATTTGTTCCATTAAAACTCATTTCATTTGTGAATTGAATTATACTAGATTATATGTAATTTGATGATATGCTTAATAACATTCATTTAGTTATTATTTAACTTTAATAAAATTGGTTAGAATATAATTTTTACGTTTTAATAGATGTTTTTTTATGGCTCAACAAATTTATAATGCTGTCATTTTGCTAAATAAACATTATCAGTATAGTTAAACTTCATTTGTAACTACTAGTGGCCGACTGCATAGCATGTATCCCAGCTCCCACTCTTGATCACTCCACAGCTTACAAGCCCTGTATGGTCTCCACTAAAATGATGTGAGCTCATCCAAAAGCCTCCTGTAGTATGTCACATCTCCGCTATGGGGCTATGAAATGAATCATGTGTACCTATAGATATAGGGGCGTCTCCGCTCCCTAGGCTGCACATGTGGGCACACAATGACAATGTGCTCCCATGCCCATACCTGTGCTAAGACCACACCGCATGCCCATGTCCTTCTCTCCCTATAAATGATCTCATGGAGCTCATGGTACATGTTTGCTAGGATGGCTGGACCCCATGCCATCCATCGAGGGTTTTCTATCAAGTCCACAACCAATTTTCCCCAGCCCAATGGGAACCCTCTCCGACTCCTATCTATGATCAATGCCTATGCTACTATAGAGCACACTACACATGGAACCAAAAAATCTTGACCAAAATCCTCCATCAACCGATCCCAACTGAGGTGTCTATCAATAATAGTAACATCCTAGAACATGTCCTGGATGGCCTGTCATCCCTCGGTTAGATCCTAATCATAGTATACCTGTGTCACCAAAAAATCATGTCAGTTTCTATCATATAGAAACTTTACATCTATGAACATCCATAACCATGATTATGCTCACTGGATCTCTGTGGCTAGGCACTCAAAGGATCCAATAGATGTCCTCCAAGGTAATCATGGCCTCTCCAGTCAGCAAGTGAAAGGTGTTGTGCTCACTATGCCACCTCTCATCTAGTGCTCTTAGTAGCCCATGATCTACCCAAATATGGGGCATCTGCAGCAAGTACCCGAAACCCATATCCCCTAAGTCTTCTCATCCCAGATCATCAAGATCTCAGACACAGCGTAACCCAGTCACTCTCGGCACTCTGATAATCAACGCTGGAAAGTTCTCCTGTAAGCCATAACCCCAAAATAGATGTCAGAACATATCATGATGGATGTATAAAATTAGTACAAAGAATCTTAAATGCAAACATTGTCTAGACCCATGTCATATTGCTCAAAATTTAAAATATGTCATATTTCTTACACTAGTGCGATACTATTTTTTGATAAAGTATCATGCGATACTTTCCTCAATAATAGTGCAATAATATTTTTGAGCATGATAGTTCACATAGAATCACATGATGTTTCATTTGGTATCATGCGATATTGGATTGAACAATTGTGCGATACCTTGTGGACCCACGAACTATCACACGATAAATAGTATCAAAGGGGTGCGATACTTTATAAGTATCATATGAACTTTTTCACAAGTGAAATTTGAAATATTTAAAAATAATTAAAAACATGTTTTAAATGCAATAAATAGCTCATTAATGACTCAAAGGGTGAGTTTTTATGAACACTTACCGGGGCACCATACTGAGGAGGCTGGTTGTGCAACCAGGCGCGCTCGAATTGATGTCTGTGTACTAGAATCGTTGCTTGCTAGGCCATTTTCTCTCTCTAATCTCTCAAAATTCTCAAATCACAATAAGACAAATGAATTTGAAAATGACCTTTTTACCCCCTTTTATAGCATTTTGACTTTTTGACCAATTTTCAAAACATCTTAGAATTGCACAAAAATTGCACTCCTGGCTAATTTCAACATCCTGGATCCATTTTCAGGATTGAAATTGAAATTTGAGTTCATCCTAATAGTCAAAATTGCATTTCAAAATTTCTCCTTCTTCTGCGTAGTTGGCTGCCCATTTGAGGCCTGATCCTTTGATCTTTGTTGGGGCATCTTCATTTCTTCATCTCCGTCTCTTTCAACCTTCTAGTCTTTCATTCATTTTCATTTCACTTCATCTCTTTGAGGTTTGACTTCATCTTTATTCTATCTCTTTCTCAGTCAAACCTAGTTAAACTGGGGCATATCTTCACTACTTGATGGTTATCCTCTCATCTTTCACCTTAAATTATGATTTCTAGTAATTTGATCCAATTTATCAATTTACTATTTCTCCTCTACCTAATTTTGATTTTAATTCCGAGGGGGCAGTACCTATCAGCTTCAATCTTTGATTCATCTTTATCAAACCTATCAATTAAACCTTGCTTTTTCAATCAGCTTACCATTGTCCTGATATGTTCCCATCTGTCGAACACATGTTTGGATTGTTTTGTAATCCCAAATCAATCTCACATTGGTCAAAGAGGGGAAAATGTATGCACCCTAAAATGGTCGTCTAGACTTTGGGCCCCCATTTAGTAATTTATCAAATCCCTGAATCAATATTTTCAATTATATCAATTTCCTTGATCAAATCCTATTTTTATCATTTATTTGATTTTATTCTATGGGCTAACCATTTTATCCTAAGTCTTTATTTATTTAAAAGGAATTCCCTCCCCTTTTATTAAATAAAAAGCCCCCACTTTTCCTCTTATCCTAAGTTGCACAAATAAAGCATTATTCTTATTTTATAAAAAGGAGAAAGGGCCTTTTTGTCTCATATGGACACAAAAGTCAACTCTTATTTTCTCATTGGAGGATATGTGTGCACATGGATTTCTCCTCTTTCAAGCTCCACCCTTGATTAAATCTTTTGCCTCTTAATCTCCATGGTCCATTCCTTTTCAATTCCTTTAAAAGGAGAGCTCTCTTGTCATTTTAGGATCCCAAACTTTGAATACTAATCTTATGCTATAGGATTTCTTGGAGACTTTTGGAGCTTTGGAGATCTTCATACATTTAGCTTCATTCTTGCATTATTAGCTTAATCTTTCATGGCATGTAGCATAGTTTCTTTTATGCTCTAGATTAGCTCACATAGCTTAATTAACAAGGCTTGTAATACTTTCATTTCCATAGCTTAGTTTGTATCTTCATTCCTAGCATAGTTGCATTGCATTTCCATTCTTGATTCTTGAAGATATTGGCATTCTTGCCCTTGTCTCTTTGAATCTCCCATTGTGTGGTTTACTAGCAAGGTTGCATGCTTCAAATAGCTCTAGTTGAGAGAACTATACACATCCTTGTGACTCCATACCTAGGGAGCTCTAGGTCTCTTTCTTAAGGTTTCTCATTCATGGATTCTCTTGGAAGTAATGACTTAGAGAAGTGCACAATTTGAGTGTACATTTTTTGCACCCACTGTGGGGTAGAACACTCTTATTTTGTCCTTCTTTTTATGCATTTCCATCAATTTTTCATCATCATTTTTTCTTGTTGTTTCGTCTCTCTATTTTTTTGACAAATTATCATGCAATAGTTTTCTAGTATCATGCAATATTTTATTATATACATGTGTGATACTTTTCCAGTAAAAGTATCGATCGGTTATATACGACTCTATCACATCATTATTTTATATTATGTCACATGAAGGTAGCATGAAGTATCATATAGAGAGAAAGTGTCACACCACTACACAACAAAGTATTGTACGATTCTTTCTCTGACAGAACTATTGCACAGGCCTAGCAGTGAGTGATTTTGGACATTTCTTTGCAAGATTTGATTTATTTGCTTCGGGTTTCTAATTTTTTGTGGTAGAACAGAGGTTTATTTGCAGATTATTCTTGATTTTTATGTGCTAACTATTGTAGGGCTAACAATTTGTGCTTGTAGGTGCCTTTATTGCTTGAAATATTTTCTTAAAAGAGTGCATGTCAAAGCTCCAAATGCACAAGGGCTACTAATCCTTTCTTGCAGGGCTGCCCAAAGCATAAAAACCAATCAAGTGCTTGTTTAATTTCTTTCATTTTAAGTGTGGCATATACTAGTTGTTTATTTTCATAGGCACTTAATATCTTGTTGTAGGAATCTTTTGGTGGTAGGAGAGTATGCTCTTCACCCTTGTGGTGAAACATAAATCTTGACCCATCTTTGGATTTTGAAAGCAAGAGGGTAATTAAACCTTTTTTTGGAGTGTTTGGGAGAAATTTTTGAGCTAGGAGAGTATGCTCTTCACTCTTGAGGTGAACCAAAAATCTTGACACTCAAAGGTTGTGTTGGTGTTCAAAATGGATGCTTATTCTCTTAGGTTTCCAATATACCCTCAGATAGATTTTAGGAGTGGTTAATTTCAAAATGTATAGGGATCTTAGGATAACTAGATCAACTATAGGGACAAGACTGCCCTCTTCACTTCTGGCTCTACAAAACCAAGGTGGGTGCACCTAACCTAGTGAAAAATATACTTCACACACCAAAGATTGGGTCAAAACAATAGATTGATAGTAAGAAAGTACTAAATGCTAACCTCACATTCATTGACTCTCCATTACTATAGGGTAACAAAACCACACAACCAACTACTTAAAGCTTAAAAAGGTTATTGATTTCAATACTTTGGAATGTAGTAGCTTAAATCAATGTATGTTAACAAGAGAAATACTCATTTAGGCCAGTGCCTCATCCATTGGGAAAGATTCCTTAGACACAAAGACACACAAATTTGAGGATATCAGAGAATTCATAGCCATAAATACATTTATCCTAATCTTTACTGCTTACAAGACATCCTTACATAGACAAGAGGCAAACTCATATCCCACCTAGAGCATAATTTAATCCAATCCTAGATTAGAACTCAAGAATGAAGATACATACACACAAACAAATATGTAATGAGCCAAAAAACTCAAAGCTTACTTAACTTGACATAAAGGAGAGATAAGAACCAGATAATTGTATTAAGTATGATGAATTCCTTTTGTGTATACAATTAACCACAAAGCACCCTGCTTGCAAACTACAACTTAGACCTACAACTTTCTTCTTTCATTGACAAATACTGAGTCAAACACTATTACAAGACCCTAGGACCAGAAACTCAGAACTAAGTTTGAACTTTGCAATTGGAACCCCTACAAAATCAAAAATTTCAACACTATATACCATTGGTTACCTTGAAATCCTACACAAGTTAGGATGCAACAAGCTATGGATAGCTAGGGTAAGGGTTAGGGTTTCCACCCACCAAAAAAATTTAAACAGATCAGAAATTAATAAATTGGAGGGAAAACCAAGCAACCCTGAGAAATTAAATCTAAAATCCAATCTTCACTTATGGTAAATCCTCTGGAAAAGTGCTGAAGATCAAGAAAATCTTACAAATTCATCTGATTTGACCCCTACAACATGCCTCGAGCACCATTATTCATTCTCCCTAGGGCACAAAACTCCCTACAATCAATCATCACACTCACTGGACCACACTGCAATAGTCGGCACCACCAAACTAATAAAAACTGGTCGTGAAAGCATTAAAAACCAGTCCTTTCTATCACTTGGAAAGCCTCTAGAAATTTGAATTCAAATTACAATGATTACTTTATGGCTCTAACAACAAATCAGCGGTCTTCATTCAAACTGAGATCAACTTTATATCATGACTGTTGAATCCATTCATTTCCTTGGCCTTATGATTTACCTTTAATAGGAATCCTAGTTTACATTTAGCGACCATGCGACTAAGCAATCTTATTCGTGAAATGAAACCCTAAATTATGTTTAACCTTAGTGAATCAGAAAACGAAGGAAAACACTTAACTTTGGCTCTTAATTGGTGAATGGGTGATTGAAGGAATTTCGCCAGTTTGTTGAACTTTTTTCCTCTCTGCCAATTTATTTAGCTACTACACGAACACTGTTCACCAAATCGCCAGTCCTTTTAGCACTTCACCATTTTATTATGCAAAAGAGTGAAACCTTTGGATTTTTTCAGTGTTGCTAACCCTTTATCATATCCACCAAAAAGAATAAAAGATTTACCGGGCCCGCATCAAGAATATCGACGGTTGTCTGAAGATCGCATAGGCCTCCAAGATTCTATCAGATTATAAGACAACCATCGGATTAAGAATCTCTCCCTACTCTGACAACCACCTGACACCGAAAGAGATCAATGGTGGTCATTATACTGTACACTTAACCATCATGCATCTTACCCTAGCGGTATAGTGACAACCGCAAGATCTATCATTGCTTTAACTTTTTTAAAAACCACGGCCCCACTGACAAGTTCCACATCATCCACATTGACCAATCAAAGATAGACAAATCTGCAACACCTGGCAAATGGTCCCACCATTCTCAGCAATCACTTAACCCTCTGACCACTTAGTGAATATGTGACTGCAGGGAAACTCCAAGTCATAGAATACATTGCTTAACTCATGTTAGATCAAATGATTCAGCAAACAAAGCCTTTTCACTGAATTGCAAAGTCCTTTCTTAACCTGAGGTTATTCTTCACAAACTGGTGAAGACATAAAAAATTTTGAGGGCCAACTGAAGATCTAGTGAATTAGTGACCAAAGACATTTCGCCAACTCACTGAAAAACTTGAAACACTGCCACATTATCCAGAGATTTGGCGAACACTGATTCGCTGAATCACTAAAAGATTTTAGAACCCTGGCCAAAGCCATGCTAATGAGTGGACACAGAATAATTTATCAGTGCCACCAAAAAATTGTCTGAATCACCAAAAACCTTAGACCAGACACTGGGCCCGCCTGAAGAGAGATCAACAGTTGTCTCATCTTTGCATACCTTTGACAAATTCTATTAGATCTTATGACAACCATTGGATTAAATTTTTACACTTCTCTGTAGATTCTCTAACATGGGACCCTCTGACAATAGTCAACTCAGTAGCTCATGGACCAATAAGGAAATTCCAACTGCACACACCTGGCATGTGGACCTACTTGAAAGGAAAAGCTATGTCACAATAGGAAATCAATGGTGGGTGCAAGATCTTATGAGCCAGGAAGATTCTATCTGCTTATAAGACAACCGTTGATCATGAATATCACTGCAAAGCACTTCCACTTCACGAATGCGTGACTAAAGGAAGAAGATATCAATGTCTGCCAAGTCACTGGATAGAAAGATAAGACTGGCATGCAATGAGATATTACATGAACACATGTTCACCCAGTCACCGAAAGAAAAGGCTAACTGCCACGAAACCTGGAGAATTAGTGACAAGAAAGTAATCTCCAATTCACTGAATAAAAAGATGTGACTGCTGGGCATTTAGAGAATACGTGAACACTATTCATTGAACTGCCAAAAAGTTTATAAGGCATGAAAAAGTATTAGCCAATTCAATGAATACCAGGAGAGAAAAATAACCACGTGCACTAAAGGAAACTTTAAGTGGCACAAAAAGGTAACACAAAATTAGAATGAGGTGAGACAAAAAAAGGGTTTTACATGGCAACGGCTAGATTTTTTGAATTTTTTCCTAGGGTTTTTCCAGGAAACAAGGGAAGAAGGATGCAGAGGCTAGGAAAAAGGGAAAGCAACCGTGAAAATTTTTACTTGTGCTAACAGTGGCTCATACTCGGGGACGTGTATCTCCTACAGATATAATGAGCAAGCTAGAATCTCTTGGAAGAGAAGACCAACTCAAAACTTTGACCCAAAAAGCAAAAAAAATAGATGACTGTATAGGGGAAAACCTAAACTACTGTTCATGGAAAAGATACTTCAGGAGAAGTAAAACTTTAGGAATTGTCCATGAATAGGCAATTCCAAAGTACCACTAGTTAAATCCTTTAAGACATAAGAATATGTCCCCCATTTTCTTTCAATAAGATAAGGGCCCAACCAAATTGGATCAAATTTTTCATGCTTCCCCTTATCTTCTAACCTTGCATTCCACATCAAGACAAGGTCATCAACTTCAAAACTCCTTTGAGTAGCCCTTCTATCAAACAAATTCTTACATTGTCTCTGCAATGTCTTGTTTCTTTCATGTGCATCTCTCCTTACCTCCTCCAATTGGATTAGCTCATCCATTCTTACTCTCATCTCATCATTAAAATCTTCATCATATGCCTAGATGAACTTATACATCTGCAATAAATTATTTTGAGGCAATCTAGCACTTATTCTATACACCAAATCAAATGGAGCACAACCTATGGCCTTCTTAATAGTTACCCTATCAGCTTATAATGCCCACCATAACTTTGAATCCCAGGCTATCTTGTTCTTGTCTAACACTCTCTTGAGAATCTTGATTAGGCTTTTATTACTGGACTCAACCTGGCCATTTCCTTGTGGATGATATGGGGAAGAAAATGAAATGTGTATCCCATATTGCTAACAAAAATCACTAAACTCCTATGATCTAAAACACATTGCATTATCAACCATAATTACCTCTGGGCAACCAAACCTGGTGAGGATGTTCTACATCATAAAATCTACCACCACTTTGCTAGTTTCCTTTCTAGTGAGGATAGCTTCAACCCACTTGGTAAAATATTCTATTGCCTCTAGTATGTAAGAATGTCCACCACTAGACTTGTTTGGAATCTCTCCAATAAAGTCAATACCCCACTTCTGGAAAGGGGCCTGAACTGCAATAGGTCTGAGTGGCAAATTCCCATTAAATTTCAACTTTCTAGAAAATCTCTAACATGCATCACACTTTCTTACAAACTGATGTGTATCTTTAAAAATTGTACGCCACCAAAATCTAGACCTAAGGATCTTGTGAGCTATGGTCTTTTCCATATAGTGTCCTCCACACACACCTTGGTGCATTTCCTTTAACAGAGCTTTAGACCTCTCATAGTCTATACACTTTAGCAATACTCCTTCATTGCTTCTCCACCATAACTCATCATGTATAATGGCATACCTTGCTGATTGTAACTTGACAGTTCTCCTTTTATTTTCATCCATCTTAGGGGGAAGGACCAATTTCTGTAAGTAACCAATAACATCTTTGTACCAATCACAATAATCCAAATCACAAACATATGGTCTTTGTTCTTCTTCTAACACATTCACATGATTTGCAACTAAATTGCTTTATGCCATTAACTTTGCAAGACCTAAGCCTCTTACCAAATTTGTAATCTGGATATCAATATTAAATTCTTGGATCTTGTTGATCCATCTACATCTTTTTCCTGAAACTTCTTGTTGTACCAATATATCCTTAACTGCAGCACTAGGAATGTAAGCAACCACCTTAACTCCTACAAGATAACATCTAAAAGCCTTGATTGCTTTGACTAAGGCATAAGCTTGTTTCTTAGTAATATCATATTTCAATTCTTCTGCTTGTAGGGATTTGCTAAAAAATGATATAGGTTTTTCATATCCATCTAAATTCTTTTGCAATAAAACTACTGCAACTGTATGACAAGAAGCAAAAGAAAATATCTGCATGGGCTTACCATAATCAGGTGTCCTTAAAACTAGAGCATCCTTGATGGCCTTTTTGATATTTCTAAAAGATTCATCTACTTCTTCATTCAATTCAATCTTCACCTCTTTTTTCAACATCCTAGAGATAGGGAGACTGATTTCTGCAAAATTTGTAACAAACCTCCTTAGGAAATTTACCTACCCAAAGAAAGATTGTATTCCTTTAATAGTTTTAGGTGGTGAAAGCTTATCTATAGCCACAACCCTTTTAGGGTCAATTCTCACTCCATCTTCAGACACAATATGTCCTAAGAGCTTGCCTTCCTCAACACCAAAAGAACACTTCTTTGGGTTCAAAGAAATCCCATACTCCAAAGCCCTAATAAAAATCTTCTCAAGATGCTCACAATGTTGATCTTCCTTTTCTGAATATGCTATAAGATCATCTTGATACACCACTAGGAATTTGTTTATGATGTCTATAAAGGCCACATCCATAGCTCTCTAAAAAGTTGCTCCTGCATTTGTCAGACCAAAAGGCATTCTAACATAAATGTATGTTCCCCAAGGGGTAGTCAATGTAGTCTTAAACTATTCTGACTCCTTGAGCATGACCTGATTATATCCAGAGAAACCACCCATCATAGACATTAACTCTGATCTAGTAACCCTTTGCAGCATATTCTCCATATTAGCCAAACCATAATTGTCCTTCAAAGAATTGACATTCAAATTTCTAAAATCAACACATAACCTAATGTCACCATTCTTCTTTCTGATTGGACCCAAGTTTGACACCCAAGTAGAATGTCTGACAGGCTTGATAATGCTAGCATCCATCATCTTTTTGAGTTCATCTTGCATTTTTGGTGCCAAGGTAGGGTTCACAGGCCTTAATTTTTTCCTAAAAGGTTTGGTTCCTTCTTTCAATGGTATCTCATGCTGGAATACATCTTCTCTATAGGCTTTCAAATCATCATAAGACCATGCAAAAACATGTCTAAATTTTTTGAGAAGATCAATCAAATTATTCCTAGTTCTTTTGGATAAACATTTACCTATGCAAACATTTTTGGGTACTTGACTTGTTCCTAAATTTATTTCTTCCAAATCATTTATCTTATTAGCAAATTTAGGAAAACAAGTCCTTTCTTTATCATCAAATTCTCTCTCAAGAGAAACCAATCCCCTTGGGATCCTATTTGATCTCAACTATAAAACTTCTTTCCCAAGAATATTTTCTTTTCCATCTTTGATATCAATGTAAGTTTTGAAATCCATCTCCTCACCATCAAAATGAGATTCACACTGCAAAAACCTTAGTATATCCTAACCATCAAAAAATACATGCCAATTCTCAACATTGTCTGGGATAGAAGGCCTAGACTTACACTCAATCCTGGATATCCCCACAAAAGTAATATCCTCTATCCTTAATGCTATGTTTTCTAGTAAGTCAGCCATCTTATTTTGGCTTCTATCCACCCAATCAATACCAAAGGCACTGAAACCTTCAATTTCATCCCAAATAGCATTTCTATATTGTTTCAACCTTTGATTCTTTGATGCATACTTTGATCTAATCTGAGAAACTATTAACTCAGAATCACTAATCACCCTAAGATGTTTGATCCCATGTTTTGATGCTTGTCTCAAACCAATCAGTAGGGCCTCATATTCGGCAACATTATTTGTGCAAGGGAACAAGAGAGTGAAAGAAAACTTAAAAGTCTTACCACTTGGGGATATCAATAGCACTCCTACTCCGGCACCTTCCTTAGAGCTTGCTCCATCAAAATATAGAGTCCACAAAACATTACCTTCTACCATTTTATTTTCATCATCAGCCAAAAGGACAAGCTTGACCTTTTCTTGCACCTCTCTCTCCTAAACTTGGAAAGAACCAATGTTAGTGTCAAAAAAACAATTCATACTATCCTCTTCATCCTCCTCAATCATATGTGGAGTTCTAGTTTCCCTTGAAACTTTCACACTTTCTCCCTCAATGTTAAAAGTGGCAAAAGACAAGTCACATTGAATACTTCCTCCCATAGAGGAACTCCATTTTCTAGATAACAACATTCCATATTGAGGAGGAATGTCAACTACAAGGACACTCATAGTTAATTGTTTGTCAGGAAATGCTACTAATTTATAAGGCAAAGGCTTAATGGTACCAATAACTGGCACTTCTCTTGAGTCCATAGCTTGAAATCTCCCATGAGGTGTATCAACCTTTAGTCCCAATGACTTCATGATCTCTGCGGGCATGACAGTGTTTGATGCTCCTGAATCAATCATGCAATTCTTCAGCAATTTTCCATTTATCACAAGGGACAAGAAAAAAGGATCCACTATCTCTGATGCAACATTCACAATGTTTGCATCCAAATACCTCTAAGGAATCTCAGAGACAATTTCTTGATTTTTACTGTTAGGTGTTTCATCTAAAGAAGCCACATGCTTGTTACCTTTGTTCATTTCTTGGACCTTCATAGAAGAGGCACCATTTACCCAATCCAAGGCCTTGACCTTGTGCTCTTCTATCCTCATCATTTCTAACAATGGAACCTTGATAGTTATTTGTGAAAGCAATTTAGTCATATCAATGGGAACATATGTATGGTTACCCATGTCATCCTTAATCATAGTGACATCTTTATCTTCTTCTTTGATAGTCAAGTCAGATTTACTTTTGTGTAGAAACTCATCATCCTTCTGAGGTATGGGAAAAACTATCTCTAGTGTCTTTTCTTTACTTTGAGGTATTGCAGCAGGTCCCATCTTCTTTTTAACTTTAACCTTACCGACAACACCAACATCTTTTTCCCTTTCCTCATGTGGTTGTGTACTCTTTTTTGATCTCTTGATAAACATGCTACCAAGTTTACCATTTGTGCTTCCAACTATCCTATTTCTCAAATTATAATTGCTCCTGGCTTGAGTGACCATGTCTATAGTGATTTGAGCGATTTCCTCATCAAAGGATCACCTTAAGGAAACATGTTCCTCACACTTCATTGTGCCACATCCAACATCATCAAATTCTTATTCCTCACCATTAGTAGAGTCAACCTCATCCCATGCATGTGAAGAAGTCATTGCACAGCCACTCTGATCATATTGTTCATCATGTTCTTGATTCTCAGATAAATTTAGGGCAATAACACAATGCTCTGGACTATGAGGAGACTGACAAGCAGCATACCATGGGACATCATCATTCATATTAACTAAATTTCTTTGCAAAGGATCAGGAATCCTATCATCAGGCCTATCCATTTTAACTAGAAAAATGGGCTTGCCATCCTTCCACTGAGTATTGTATGGGTAATTCTGCATTCTTGGTTGCCTGCTAAAATTACTTGAGATAGGCCGGTCATTTGTTACAACCCTATTTCTTCTTTTATCATCAGGCTTTCGATCCTCTAAAGCACTTAAAATATTCTTTAGATTATCCTCCTCCTTTGGCTTAGAATTAGTAGACCTTCCCATTTCTTTCTTATTTTGCACTTGAGGCCTATAGTCATCTCTTCTCCCTAATTTTCCTCATATTCTTCTATTACTTTCTATGTTGATAGCCAACTTATAAGCCTCACCAAGATTTCTAGGGTTCTTATCCCTTAAAAGGTAGCCCATCTTTGCATCAAAAGCATTTAAGTATGTCACAAGACACACTCTGTCATCTAACCTGATAACTTGGAGGAGCCTATGCATAGCCTTTTTGAATCTTATATTAAATTCAAGGACCTCTTCATTCTGATTTTTCTTTATGTTATTGAATTCATTAAAAATAAAACCCTCATTTGTTTTATCTCCATAATGCTCCTTGAAACAATTCCTAAATTCATTCCAAGATCCTATACTAGCATGGGGCAATCCTCTAAACCAATCCCTAGCATCCTCAGTCAGAGATTGTACAAATAACTTCATTACAATATCATCAGGCTCAACATTATAATCATCAATTACATCCACAAAAATTTTTAGATGTTCTTCACATGTAATGACATTGTTTCCAGTAAAATTAGGGAGCTTCTTTCTAATTTCATCAGGAATTACATTAGGATAACCAGGAATACCAAAAAAGATAAGTTGTTTGTACCTTTCATGAATAGAAACTCCATGTGGTGGGTCTATTCCTTGAGATGTAGATGTCCTTGTGTTTGAGCTAGGAGGAATTTTAGCAGCACCTGAAATGCCATTTGTCTGAGCTGCAAGGTTACCATGATTTCCACCTTGTCCCAAAAAGGAAACAGTAGCATTTGAAGGTCTTGAGGTATGCTTGAGAAAATCAATCTTCTTCCTCATTTCTACAGTAGTGGCCTCCAACTCTACTTTCTCCACTTCTTTAGCCCACATTTCTTTCTCTTTTCTAGCCTTCTCAAGGTTTGCATCTAATCTCAACCCTTGATCTAATGGGTTTTCAACATTAACTTGTTCATTGATCTGAACTCCAATAGCTTTCTTCTTGCCCTTATCTCTAGGCCTAGTTATCTCATGTGTTTTATACACAATAGGCTATTCCTCTGCTCTTTCAGGCTCTGGGACAAAATTAATTGCCTCCAAATCCAGCAACTACCTCTTTAGCTGATTAGCCCTTATCATTGCTTGTCTTACTCTATCTTCTTTGTCCTTTTCTCTTTGCTTCCTGATAGAAACTTGTTCTTGGACTCTTCTTTCCAATTCATAGACCTCCTCAAAGATCTCTTCTAATTCTGGGAGAGTAGTCTTAGACTCTTTATCTCCCACTTGAAATTCATCCTCATACTGGTTTAGTCCCAAATCAATAGCCTCTTCATATTCTAAAATATTTTCTTCTTGACTAGGCTTGGTTTGAGTTTCTTGCCTTGTATCCTTCTTATTTCTCCAAGTATGAGAAACATTTCTTTTCTTCTTTCCTCCCCTTGTCTAACTAGGCCTGGAAGTGCTTGGTATACCTTCTTCCATTATGTTTTCAGGATGCTCCTTTCTCTAGGACCTAGTACCTCTGTAACTCATTTTATAAAAATCTACTGACTAGCACTGCTACAGAGATGTTTAAGTCGCCACCCAAGTATATTGGGAATCTTACAATACTATTTCCTCACTAACAAATATCTGAATGAGTTAACAAGACAAGGGATAATAATAACCTTGATTTTTCCAGTGATGACCTAATGGTTACTATAGACTTATGTAACACTTCCCCAGTAGAGTCACCATCTTGTTGGTGTTCAAAATGGATGCTTATGCTCTTAGGCTGCCAATATACCCTCAGATAGATTTTAGGAGTGGTTAATTCCAAAATTTATAAGGATCTTAGGATAACTGGACCAACTATAGGGACAAGACTGCCGTCTTCACTTCTCGCTCTACAAAACCAAGGTGGGTGCACCTAACCCACTAAAAACTATACTTCACACACCAAAGACTGGGTCAAAACAATAGATTGATAGTAAGAAATTACTAAATGCTAACCTCACATTCATTGACTCTCCATTACTATAGGGTAACAAAACCACACAACCAACTACTTAAAGCTTAAAAAGGTTATTGATTTCAATACTTTGGTATGTAGTAGCTTAAATCAATGTATGTTAACAAGAGAAATACTCAATTAGGCCAGTGCCTCATCCATTGGGAAAGATTCCTTAGACACAAAGACACACAAATTTGAGGATATTAGAGAATTCATAGCCAAAAATACATTTATCCTAATCTTTATTTCTTACAAGAGATCCTTACATAGACAAGAGGCAAACTCATATCCCACCTAGAGCATAATTTAATCCAATCCTAGATTAGAACTCAAAAATGAAGATATATACACACAAACAAATATGTAATGAGCCAGAAAACTCAAAGCTTACTTAACTTGACACAAAGGAGAGATAAGAACTAGATAATTGTATTAAGTATGATGAATTCCTTCTGTGTATACAATGAACCACAAAGCACCCTACTTGCAAACTATAGCTTAGACCTACAACTTTCTTCTTTCATTAAGAAATACTAAGTCAAACACTATTACAAGACCCTAGGACTAGAAACTCAGAACTAAGTTTGAACTTTGCAACTGGAACGCCTACAAAATCATAAATGTCAACAATATATATAAAGTTTGAACTTTGCAATTGGAACAAATTCTATTAGATCTTATGACAACCATTGGATTAACTTTTTAGACTACTCTGCAAATTCTCTGACATGGGACCCTCTAACAAAAGTTGACTCAACACCTCGTGGACCAATAAGGAAATTCCAATTGCGCACACCTGCCATGTGGACCCACTTGAAAGGAAAAGCTACGTTGCAATAGGAAATCAATGGCGAGCACAAGATCTTATGATCCAGGAAGATTCTATCCACTTATAAGACAACCGTCAATTAGGAATATCACTATAGAGCACTTCCACTTCACGAATGAGTGACTAAAGGAAGAAGATATCAGTGTCTACCAAGTTGTTGGATAGAAAGATAAGACCACTAGGTAATGAGATATTACGCGAACACATGTTTTCCTAGTCACCAAAAGAAAAGGCTAACTACTAGGAAACCTGGAGAATTAGTGACAAGAAAGTAATCACTAGTTTTCTGAATAAAAAGATGTGAATATCAGGCATTTAGAGAATACGCGAACACTATTCGCTGAACCACCAAAAATTTTATAACGCATGAAAAAGTATTAGTTGATTCAGCAAACACTAGGAGAGAAAAATAACCATGTGCACTAAAGGAAACTTTATGTGGTGCAAAAAGGTAACACAAAATTAGAATGGGACGAGACAAAACAAGGATTTTACATTGCAATGGCTAGATTTTTTAAATTTTTGCCTAGGGTTTTGCTAGAAAATAGGGGAAGAAGGATGCAAAGGCCAGGAAAAAGGGAAAGTAGCCATGAAAATTTTTACCAGTGCTAATAGGTTGATCCACTCTTTGTTTAGTTTTAGAATCCTTTAGTGGGCTTGCTCTTGAGAAATCAAGAGGAATGACCCAAGTGGGGACAAGCTTTTCACCAGCTATTTCGACCCGCTATAAACTCAAGGCTATCAAGGACACAAAACCTTGGTAGATGTAGTACTTGTCTTCGCTTGATGTGAGTACTTGTGGGATTGTGACTATAAGGAAAGTGTTGAGAAAGAATGCTTAAGGTACTCTTGTGGCCACGAGGTCTGTTACTTGCCGCAAGGTAAGGATTCCCTTTGGGGAGAAAGAGGGGTATTATGAACGGAAGCCCTTACTACGAACCATAGATAGAAGCCACCCTATTTTTTCCACTTAACTTCTTGGTGCAAGGATTGATCCTAGTGGACTAGCCCAGATCACCCCAAGATTACTCACCATCTGTGTTCCTTTGGTTGTGTCATTGGCACTTCCACAACAAAGCCAATATCTATTGTGGGAAACCACTTTGTGTGAGGCAATGGGACATCAAGTGTGGCCAAGTTTTTAAGTATTGAGCCTTTGTATTTTTAGGCTAGTAAGTTCTTGAAGTGTTCTCACTGTGATCTACCCGTGTAAACATTCTCAAACATCAAACCTCACTGTAGCATTCATAGGATTTTCTTGCTTTGATATCATAATTGCTTGTCTTGGCAAGGTTTCTTTTTCCCTTGTGCAAGTGTTTTATGACATGTTTGATCACCTGCTATTTGCAAACTTGTCTGATTACTACTAGTACTATGTTTGAAATAAAAAAATCCAACCATCAGATTGAAACATTGACCAAATTGCCTTTAAAACTAAAATTTTTACACTCACTGGTCAAGATTCGTATGATCCTAAAATATCATCACACACTATTCTGAGATTTATCATGCAATAGTTCATTGCTAAACAACTATCACACAACTTGTGTGGATTTTATCACATAGACTACCTAGAAACTATCGCACTACTTTATGCAAAATATCACCTGGTCAGATTGTATCATTTTGTTAGCTTGGAAACTGTCGCACAGAGTCTTGTTGATGTCTGTCTGATTTATGCCATTTTTAGCCTTCCTTTGGTTGATCTAGATTTTAGTAGGTATCTTACCTTGTAGTTGGAAACCTATTTGTACCTTGGGTTCCTATGTCTTAACCCCTTGAATTATTATTCTTTGATTTTAAAAAGTAATCTTGCTTGTCATTGATAAGTTAGGAATCATCCTTGTTGAAAAAGTAAACCTTTAGATTCTTTGGTAACACACTTGGAGAGTCTTAGTAGTCTTTTGTCCAATTCACTTCCATATAAATTCAATTTCAATCAAAAATATATTTGGTTAAATCCATCCTCCCGATCCATATGTGTTAGGATACTTATCCTTTTATTATATGCCTCTGTGGCAGTGTTGGTTTACACATGTTGCAATTTTCTATCTTACCATCTCTTTTTGGACAATTGAACACTTTTACTATCCTAGTTTGGTATTGATGTTTCGTAGGGTCATCTTATCACCAAGGGTCTTTTTCTTTTATGTCGGTGATGACAAGGTACCAAGTTAGTCAAGGAAAATGACCTCAAGTTGTCTTTGATCAGTTACCCTTAGTCTAAACTTGTTAAAAGAGAAAGGGAAAAGAGCCCATCTTTGATCAATCCCCTAGGAGTGAGTCTGAAGCTTGGTTTGACCTAAAGAGAAATCCTAGTGAGTTGAGTACCTCTTTAGCACCTTCTCAATCAGATATGGACATGAGTTACACCATGAATAGAAAGGAGAGAGAAGCGATGGATCAAAATCTTGATGAGATTTTCCAAAGACATAGGGATAACATGTTATTTGGTGATGACAATCAACCTGATTCACCCCCTATCAACTCAAGATATTTAGATGCTCATCAGAGAGATGAAAGGTATACAAGATGAGCTCACCAAGATGCATGGTCACAAAATGAAGACCAAAATAATGAGTCTTGTGATTCTCATGTGAATGTAACATTTACTAATGAATTGTTCAAACATTCAAGGCCCAACTCTCCACTCAAAACAACCTCAAGATATGTGAATGAAAGGCTTAAAAGAATTGAACGCAAAAAGAAAGCCTTTTTGGATGAACAAGCTGCTAAAGAAGAAAGGTTTAGACTCCTAGAGGTGGAGCAACAAGCTTTGTTAGAGTTGAAAAGAAAAGTATTCCAAGAAGAACAAGATAGGCTTTTAGCCCAACAACTCGATGACCAATTCAATAATAGGGGTACCAATAGTGGAAAAAACTCTCCAACATCTACTCCCTCAAGAACCCCATGAAGTAGAAGGTGTTCAAGGACCCCTTCAAGATCTAGTCCTAGAGGAAGAAGGATTTCACAACATAGGAGACACACACCTCCTGGGAACTCAAGACAACCCTCCCAACAAGCTCATCATGGCTCTCAACATGGAGGAAGTAGTGCAAGTTTTGATGATCAAGTCTTTATGAGGATACAACAAGAGCCACTATTCCAAAAATATGTGGAGAAGTATCTTGATCAAAAAAAGGATAGGTTCCTAGAGAGCTTGATTAACAAGGGTGCCAGAGTCCCTTACAACTTTGATGTGGATAGGAAAATCAAGAAACAAGGTCCATCCCAAGAAGAGGAGATTAAAAAACTCAAGCATATGATGGAAAAGGTGTTGGCACCTAAAAGTTCCTTTTTATTGGACTCAATCTATCCCAATCCTTTCGACAAGAGTGTGAGTATGAAGGATTTTCCTCAAAAAGTTGAAATCCCCTAGTATGACAAGTATGACAGCAATGGTGACCCACATGATCATGTGCATTAGTTCTACATCATGAGTTTTGAGTTTCACCAAGATGACTCCTATCTTATGAGATTTTTTCTGAGGAGTCTCAAGGGCCAACCCATGGAGTGGTTTACAAACATAACCCCTCCCATAAAAACTTTCAAAGAACTTGTCCACAGATTTTTTCAACATTTTGCATACAACTTGTCAAGATCAGTCACTATGTTAGACTTGTGAAATTTGAAGTAGAACCAAGGGGAATCCTTTGTTTCCTTCTTACAAATATGGAGATGATTTTGCTCTCGCTATTCTAGGACTATTCTTGAGCATAAAAGGATTGATATCATTGTTAGCAATTTGGTTCCTAAAATGCAGTATGAGGCTCGGAAGATGGTCTTTGATTCCTTCGACACTATGGTTGAAACCACATGTCAAATTGAGGATGTCTTGAAAGAGAAAGGCATTTTGACCAAACATAACAATAACAACAATGGTCAAAACAACCACAATGCTAATAAGGACAAAGGCAAGAAATTGAACTAGAACAAGAACAAGCAAGTAGTCAATGACAGAGTCATGGACTCTTCTCAACCCAAGGATCAGGAAGTCCTCCATTTGTCTAGTGTAGTTCAAGCTATGAAGCTCAACACATCCTCCAAACAAGAGCATAAACCAAAGTATCAGGATAAGCCTAAAAAGGAGAGGCGACAATTTTCTAAACTGGGTGACTCGTATGAGGATGTTTTCAAGACACTTATTGCCAATAAACTTGCACAACCGCAAGATCCAGTGAAGCACCATATTCCTAATGTTAAACCTCATTGGTGGGATGAGAAGGATTTCTACAAATTCCATAATGGTATTGGACATGACATCGATCATTTCTGGAAACTTAAGCACATTATTCAGGATCTTATTGAGAGTGGAAAGCTTAAGATTGATGTGTTGAACACTAATGTTGACCATAAGGCTTTCAAGGAGCCTTTGCCTAAATATGAGAAGGGGGAAACCTCTAAACCAAAGAATGGCAAGGCTAAAATCAACTATACCTACACAGGTGCAGAAAATGTGGTCAATATGCTTGAGGTTGTGGAGGAAAGTGTCAACATGATGAGAGACAAAGATCCTTATGGTTATGATGTGGGCTCTCCTATATTTGATGAAGAACCTATGGTGGTGCTTAGGGTTCCTCACTCTTAAAGGTCATCCCAAGCTCTTATTGCTATTACAAGAAGCCAAATCCAAGGTCTTGTGGTTATTGGAGGTCCTAGTTCCAACCAGTCCAGCAAACCAAAACCAGTGGCATCCAAGAATGTCACCACCAAGTCAATAGTTAACCCTAAGATGAGCTATAATATTTTTGACCAATTATAGAGAACCTTGGCTCAAAACTCAATCTTTGAACTCTTGGAATTGTCCCCAAGACATAATCCTATCCTTGAGGATGCCTTGCACATGACCAATGTTCCTAACAACATAGATGTTGACCAATTCCAGAACATGGTTAACCACATTGCCATCACTCATTACCTAACATTCTCAGAATAAGATGACAAAGCTTTGAGCCATTCATATAATCTTTCCCTTCATATCAAAGTCATGATTCACAAGACCCATGTTAGGCATGTGTTGATTGATGGGGGTGTTGGGCTCAACATTTGTTCTTTGAGTCTGTTGAAGATACTGGGTTATTCTGAGAAAGTTATTGATACCCAGAAGAAAATTACCATTAAAGCCTATGATGAGGTAGAGAGAAGTTCTAAAGGATTGTTTGTCCTTCCTGTCAGGATTTGCCTTGTTGAAAAGGACATTTTGTTCCAAATTATTGATGCTGGTCCTCTAGCATATAGTATCCTACTTGGTAGACTGTGGATCCATGACATGCAAGCAGTGCCATCCACCTACCACCAATGTGTTAAGTTCCCCTATAATGGAGTAGAAGTCTATATACCTAGGGATAGCACATTATCTATAAACACAATTTTAGCTAGGACTCATGTTCCTCTCAATAGAGAAGCAAAGGATTTTGATGCAACTTTAGCATAGTGCAAGAATAAGTTCAAGTCCATAGACCTTGGTATGGGGGGTATCAACTTGAATCCTTTATGAAAATTCTAGTCTCACCTAGATCCTATGGAAAACCTTCACAAGAGATGTGTCCATCTTCATCCATGACCTTGTTTGGTACATTTGTAGAATCCTCAGTCCCTATCCAAGATGAGAAGGAAGAGGTGGTTGTTAGAGATTGGATTTATAAAGAGGAAAAATATAAGCATAATGAAAATTTCTCCCCATCTCCTAAGTCTTATGGGAGAGGATACACTTTGGTCAAAAATATGGGCTACCCAAAACATGGTCCTCTTAGTCACAGATTAGACACTAAGGCTAAACCACTAGATCATGCTCTTTTTGGATGCAAGTCTAAGAAGACGGTTGGCCTAGGGTTTGAAAATCATGATAAGAAAATTGTTCCTATCCTTTCTAAGATGGATAGTGATGATGAATCAAACTACATACCCAATTTGCAAAATCAACAAGATAGGTGTGAAGATTGGGTCCCTTCCATCAATCTCCTTTGGGGAGATTGTGATACTCTAGTTTCCAATCCAATAGTTTCAAGCCTAGAACAAGAGGAATCCACTGTTGAAGATCCTATTCAAGAACACCAACACATGAATGGCATTCAAGAAGGTGTTACCCTTGGTGACATTAAAGCCTCTACCTCAAGGCCCCAAAAATATGCTTGGTGTAAACATCCCAGTCAGGATTCAAATATGGACTCACATGAGTATGAGTGGGAATCTCTCTCTGATTCTTCTATAATTGACATGGACATTGATGTTGTACATACTTATGGTTCCCAACCTGAGGTAGCTAATGATTCTAGTGTAAGTTTAATGGATTCCAATTTGTGAGTCACTTTAGTGGATGATGCTTCACTTGGTAGGATAAATCCTAATTTGGGAACCTTAGAGGGATACTTGATAGACCCTAACTTTGTAATCACCAAAGATGATACCATTCGTATCCACAATATTAAACTAGTCATTGACCTACCCCTTGGCAATACTCACCTAATTGATTGGTCTCAACGCTATCAAGAGCCTCAGCTCTTAACTTTCCCGAATGACTATGAGATAGCATGTTACCTAAATGCCCTTGACCCTGTAGTCTCTTCCACCAGTGAACCAACTACAAACATGACAGAACCAAATATCAAGTACCTTAGTCACAAAATGAAAAGAAAAGAAAAAAGAATAAGAGTTCTAATGGTGAAAACCACTGTGTGGCGGTGTCAAAACCTAAAAAAGTAAAAATAAAGGATGTATCCAAGGGTGAAAACCTCTTTGAGGCACCTAAGGATGAGGTACTTGATCATCTCCCAAGTTACTTTTAGGATAAATCTTTAGTGCTTGTCAAGCCTACATGGCTAGTTAATTTGGGTACACAAGAGGCTCCACAAATAGTGCATTTGGCTTAGTCTCTATCACCATAGGAAAAAGAAGCATATACCAAGTTCCTACAGAGAAAGAAAATTAATTTTTCTTGGACTTACTCAAACATGCCAGGGTTGGACACTAATCTCATTATGCATCACTTGTCCATAGCTCCAGGTATAAAACCAGTAAAATAGAAATTGAGGAAAATGCATCCTGACATAGCTCTTCTTGTCAAAGTTGAATTATAAAAACTCCTCAATGTAGGATTTATAAGAGCCATTGATTATGCTGAATGGATATCCAATATTGTGCCAATTTCAAAACATGACAAGTCCATTCGCGTCTATATAGATTTTATGGATCTTAATAAAGCATGCCCAAAGGATGATTTTCCACTTCCAAACATAGACATGATAGTGGACATGACCGTGGGTTATGAGATCTATTCCTTGATGGACATTTTTTTGGGTATAATCAAATCAAGATAGCTCCTGAGGACCAGGAAAAGACCACATTCACTTTCTCATGGGGTACCTATTGCTGGAACATTATGCCATTTGGATTGAAAAATGTAGGAGCTACATACCAAAGAGCTATGACAACTATCTTCCATGATATGATGCACAAGAATATGGAAGATTATATGGATGACACCTTGGAAAAATCTAAAAAAAGGAATACACACTTAGGTGATCTGGAAGTCATTCTAGATCATATGGAATAGTTTCAACTAAGATTAAATCCAAAAAAGTGTACATTTGGAGTCACCTCTAGAAAATTTATAGGATTTATCATTTTAGCCAAAGGAATAGAGGTGGACCCGGAGAAAGTTCAAGCAATCTTGGATATGCCGCCTCCCAAAAACATCAGCCAAATGCAGAATCTCCAGGGACACCTTCAATCTATTAGGAGGTTCATTTCACAACTGGTTGATAGAGCTCAACCCTTCAATAAGACATTGCATAAAGGGGTTAAATGTGTCTGGAATGAGGATTGTCAGCAAAGCATGGACCAAATCAAGCAATACTTGGCCAGTCCTCCAATCTTAATGCCTCCTATCCTAGGAAAACCACTCATATTGTATGTTTCAGCAATAGAATCTTCCCTGGGGGCATTATTGGCTCAACTTGATGATACTGGAAAAGAAAGAGCTATATATTACATTAGTCGTACTCTCATGTCATATGAGGTTAATTACACTAGTATTGAAAAATCTTGCCTTGTGGTAGTGTTTGATTCCCAAAAGTTGTGACATTACATGCTTGCACATATAATACACCTCATTACAAAGATTGATCCTCTCAAATATTTGCTTGGTAAGGCTTGTTTCAAAAATAGACTTGCTAAGTGGATGATGGTCTTATCAAAATTTGACATAGAGTATGTTGAGTGTAAAGCCATAAAAGGACAAGCCATTGCAGACCAATTGGCTGATTTCCCAATTTGAGATAAAGCACCAATTCAAGTTGAATTTCCAATTGAGCACATAATGTACATGACTGCAAGAACATGGAAGATGTTCTTTGATGGCTCTTTCATGCAAAATGATTCAGGAGCTGGAGTGTTATTTGTTTCTCCTCATGGGTACGCAATTCCTAAGTCCTACAAACTATTGTTCCCATGTACAAATAATATTGTTGAGTATGAGGCCTTCACAAATGGACTAAAAATGGATATAGAATGGAGAATCACAGAGCTTCATATCTATGGGGATTCACAATTGATCATCAACCAAGTTAATGAAGAATATCAAACAAAGGATGAAAAACTGGCACCCTACGAGAAAATGGTTGATTCATTGCAATGATATTTCACCTTTGTTACATTTCAACAAATCCCTAGAGTGGAGAATAAAGCATCTAATGATATGGCTACATTGGCTTCACTTCTTTAGCTAGAACAACATGAGTCCAGATTCAAATTCCTGGTGGAAGAGCTATGTTATCCTATCTATGACTCCCAAGAAAGCCAAGTTGTTTGTACCCTTGTTGGCCATGAGTCATCCTGCTATGGTGCCATTTACTCATATCTTTGTGATGGCATTATTCCTGAAACCTTCAACCACTCTAAACAAAGAAACTTAACCTGAAATGCCTCTCACCACACCCTTATCTATGGTGATCTGTATAGGAGGGGTTTAGATGGGACACTTCTTAGGTGCTTGGAAAAGGATGAGTCCAATCAAGCGCTAGTTGACATTCATGAGGGCATTTGTGGAGGAAATTCCAATGGTCTTGCCATGGCCCGAAGGGTGCTTAGGGCTGGGTATTATTGGCCTACCATGTAGACAGATGAAGTAGTTTTTGCTAAATCATGTGAAAAGTGTCAGAAACATGGTAACCTAATACATCCTATAGGGAGGGAGCTTATTCCTTCTATTTCTCATTGGCCATTTTAGCACTAGGCCTTTGACCTTGTTGGGCAGATTCATCCCAACTCATCAGGTGGACACAAATTTTTCATCACTACTACTGACTACTTTACCAAATGGGTGGAAGCTATTCCACTTTCTATTGCCTCGGGCAAGATAGTTTCTCTGTTTATTTTAAACCATATCATTTGTCATTATGGAGTACCTTTTGAAATAATCACTGAAAATGGAGGTCAGTTCAAAAACAAGGACCTTAAACAATTCTACAAGAAGTTCAAGATAAAACAACATTGGTCCTCCATTTACTTCCTACAAGGAAATGGACAAGCAGAGGCTTTGAATAAAACCATTCTTAAGATTCTCCATAGAACAGTTCACAAGAATGGTAGAGATTGGCATCTATAGATAAATCTAGCCTTATGGGCCTATAGAATGAGTATTCATACTCCAACTAGGGCTACTCCTTTTTCCCCTACCTATGGTGCTGAAGAAGTGTTACCTTTAGAGGTGGAGATTCCTTCACTTAGAGTTTCCATCAAAGGTCTAGTGATAGATGAAGACTACCATGCCATGAGACTCCAAGAATTAGAACTCCTAGATGAAAAGCATAAAGCATTATTTGATCACATGAGGTTTTACCAAAAGCGTATGTCCAAAGCATTCAACAAGGAGGTTCACCCTAGAGAATTCCAAGTGGGAGATCTTGTCTTATGAGAAAACCCTAAGAACCAACAACATAGAGAGAAAAAGGGAAAATTCAAACCTAATTGGCTTGGACCATACATCATTATTGAAACTTTTGGGACAGGTGCTTATTTGTTATCTACTAAAGAGGGAGAGTAGCTCCTTGATCCTATCAATGTATTACACCTAAAGAAGTTCTATTCATGATGCCCATTCTATCTGGGGGCATCCTTTGTACATATTTATTGATCCTGAAAAATTCCAAAAAAAATCATATATGATGCTAAAAAATCTTAAAAAGCATATAAAGTCCTGAAAAAATACAAAAAAAAAAAAAAATTCAAAAAATACCTTGGTGAAAACCTGGAAACAAGCATCTTGGTAGCAAAAATACAAAAAAATTGAAAAAATCAAAAAAATCTCCAAGTGGTGAAAACATGGAAACAGACGCTACTTGAGGCCTTTGTACCCTTGTTTCTTAGCATGCGTCCTCAACACTTAACCTTTCTCCATCATGCCTTGACCTTGTTGCCTTGGTTTGGAATTGGTCTTTGTCTTTGTCTAGGGGGAATACCTATGTTAGCTTTGGTCTCTAGGATGCGTTGGTCTTTAGGACATCTTGCAAATGGTGTTTTTTAAGATGACCCCAATTGTGTTTTTCAACACTACCCTAGCATCAAGTGTTTCTCAACACTTATCAGATATCTTACCTACAGTCTAGCATGATATGATATTTTCCACTAGTAGATGTGATACTTAAAGTTTGACTCTATGACCTACACACACACACTTAAACATTCGACTCACTAAGACTTGTTTGACTTTATTTCTTTATGTGCTATCTATGATGATTTCTTTGATGAGTGTTCTCTCCCTAATAGTTTTTGATGATGTCGAGCTAGAAGACTGGGAGCACAAGGACATGTTTTATTTGTTTTTTGCTTGTGGGTATACTTTGTTGATCCTAACTGTCATTAGCATTTATGCTAGTTCCACTTGACACTAGGATCTACAAGGTATCATCCTTGACTATTTTCACAAGTGCATACTTATAGCCATCTTGACTTTCCTTGTGTCTCAATGCGAGTATAATATTTCCATATTAAACTTAGGCAATCTCACAACACTAGTCATCTTGACCTATATGTCTTTGATGCCTAGGTGGGATTCCCACATACCTATCTGATATAGATCATATTCAGATTCACATAGCCATACTAGTGTGCATTGTATGATCTTGCAACACTACCAATAATGCTTGATGATGAATATTAGAGGCTAAAAGCTTTGTGACCTTGCAAGTAAACCACTTTTCATAGTAGCTTGCATTTATAGGTTCATGTTAGTTTAGTTTTGCATTTTTCATATGGATAGAGCTCTCCTTTCATCTTTCATGGACTTCTTGGTCAACTACGCTCACCTTTCACCTTTTCTTGATCATGTCTTTTGCTCCTTGTCTTTCATCACATCCTTTTCCTTTCATCACAAGGGGTTAATCTTATCATCATATCTATATCCTAAAGAGATCTTTTCAGAAACATGAGTCTATATCATAACATGAGAACTAAACATACATCTATGAGAGAGATTATACATGAGCATATATAAGCATACATCATACATTTGAGCAATATCACAAAACAATAAATCTGAAACATCCATCACAAGTGGGACAAATACACATGATATATCAAAAATCTAGTAAATCTCATATATATATGAATGTCATGATACAAATTACGATGTGAGATCCAAAATCTAGATAATGTCCCGGGATATGTCTCTATACATCTAACACCCTAGACCTAAGTCTGACTCTCCCCATCATGTGGTGGTGGTGGAGGTAGTGTTGTTGCTCTATCTAGTACCATTTCAGATCTCCTAGCCCTCTCAAAGTAGAGTGGCGCTCTCTATCCTGTTAGGGATTTTTTTTGTGGGTCAAACTTGGCAAGGATATTGGCTTGATTCTCAATAAATACATTTCCAAGTTTGCAAGAAAAGCCTAATTGATGAGGATTGGATAAGATCCTCCTTCTGCTTTGAGCTTTATAGGACTCAGGTGGGTATTTCCTACAAAGAGGTTACTGTCTTTCAAGTAAACTATGGATTGGTGGATTAGGTCTTCATTGTCATGCTATTGAGTTCATTAGAGGTATTTTTATGGAAGATAATTCTGAAGACAACTGAGAACAACCTGTTGCAGAATGTGACTAATGAAACTCCTTGTATGATAACATGAACAATGGCATAAGGGTGATGAGTCCTTATTTTTATGATTAAAACTCAAGGAAGGCTAACCTTTGATTCACTCTTCAAGGAATCAAAAACTATGGACTGTAAAACATCAGGGACAATCCTATTTCTTAGGTACATGAACATGAAATGAAATGGTATTGGTAATGATGAATTTGTGTTTGATGAATGAAAGGTATTTGAGTGACAGAGATCAGATCAGTGCCTAATCCTTTGGGCAAAGAGTCTAACATAAATCAATAGAGGAATTTCTAGGAAATAAAGTGATATGCCTCACAAAACACATACAATTTGGATAGAATGCCTTACAAACTATCCTCTCAATCTAGTTTTGCTACCATCAAGATCTTCCACAGATGTATTCATTCTCTAAAATTGCACATAAGGATTTAATTCTTTCCTTGAAAGAAACTCATGCAATAATTAGATAGTTGCCTTACAACTAGTATGTTCCAAATGCCTTACAAATAGAGACATACAAGAATAAACACAAAGAAAAGAGACAATAATAGAACCAAGCTTGAAATTATATCCTATTTCATGGAAGTGTATCAATACATACAAGTAAACTCTTTACTCAAAATCATAGGATCAACAATCTGCTCTGCAAAGTTTGTATTATCAACATTCAACCATCAAGAATATGGAACCAGAGAATAGAATCCCTTGGATTGCCAAAGACTAGAACTAGGAACCAAAAAGATAGGAAAACTAGAAAGCTAGGAAACCCAAAAAGTTTCAGAACCCTTACAAAATCAAAATTCTTACTACTTATACCACTAGCTATCTTGGAATCCTCAAAGAACTTAGGATGCAACAAGCTTCAAATAGCTAGGGTTAGGGTTTCACCCACTAAACCAACCAATATCAATCAGTAATTAATTCTAGGGGAGAAAACCAAGCAACCTGGACAAACAGACCCAAAATCGATCTTCATCAATGAAAATCCTCTGATTTGTACCAAAGATCACGCAAACACCATGCCTTTTCAGTCTATTTGTACACCTGCAACATACCTTGAGCTTTACCTATGCCCATTTTATGATGGTACAAGCATCTGCAATCAATCATCAAACCCTTTGGACCACCCTACAGCAGTCAGCACAACAACTTCATCAAATCCTACTGCTAAAACCATAAATTATGGTCCTTTTTGTCACTAGAAACCCTCAAAAATTTGAATTTGAAATGAAACAGCTAGTATCATAGTGCCAGCAACAAATCAGTGGTCAACATTCAAACTTGAATCAACTTTATATCATGGTTGTTTGATCTTCACATTTTGTGGGCTTTTCATGACTTAACCATTATAGGAATCCTGGTTTACATTTAGTGACCACGCGACCAAAGAAACCCTCACCCATTTGCAAGAAATTTAAGAGCACTGCTAAATCATTTGGCTACTACGCAAACACTATTCACCAAATTGCTAAGTCTTTTGACCCTTCGCTAAAACATCACATGAACCAATGAACCAAGCAAGCATTTGTTAGAACCACCAAAAGATAAAGAAAATAAACTGGGCCCACATCAAGAAAATCAATGGTTGTCTCATCTTCACGTAGAGCCAAAAGATTTGATTAGATTATAAGACAACCGTCGGATGGAGAATCTCTCCCTGCTCTGACAATCCTCTGACAGGATATGAAATCAATGGCCGGCTTAAGATCACATAGCTCTGACACATTTCATGAGAACAAGCACCGACCACTGATTGATTGATAGTTTCAGAACCCTCTAACAAGCCAAAAACTAGGTCCCACTAACAACATATCCAGTCACTCACCCATGGACCAATCAAAGCCTTCCATTTGTGCATACGTGTCACTTTGGACCCACCTTTGTCAGCCTTTAACACATGGAAGATCAGATGGCTGGCATATAATCTCAAGGGCTTCTAAGATTCCTTGAGATCATGTGTCCACCATAGATTTCAAATCTTCACACTGAGATACTAGGCCCACCTGATAGAATGTCCAACTAATCACTGACACAACCAATGAGAAACTGGCATAGCAGCATGACATGGAAATGGACCCACACTGACCCTTCTCTAGGGAACACATTAGATGACCATCATTAAAGCATTATGTTAAAACCTACACATCCTCCCTCAGTGATATACCGATGATCATTGATTATGCTCACTTGTTAACAAGTCAATAGGGAAGGAAGATAGGGCCCACCGGGACAGATGGCACACTGTCGTGAATTCGCATGTTAGAGACCTCTAACACTAAATAGTCTTGAAAATTAATGACAACCACATATTTTAAATGGGAAAAACCTTGGAAATATTAAAGTGGCAAACTAAGGAAAAATAAAGGCGCAGGACTATAGGAAATATTTAAGCCCACCGGGGGTATAGAAACTTAGGAAAATAAAAGGAAAACCACTATGAGTCATCCAAAAATATAAAGAACATGAAAAATAGGACTTTTAAGTGACCCAAAAATGTAACTTGAAAATAGAATAGGGCCAGGGTAAGTTAGCGATTTTTGAACACAATGGCTAGTTTTTTTGAAATATTACCAAGAGTTTGTTGGGAGTTCCCTTTGATCTTCAATTGTAGATTTATACTTTGATGGATAACTTTAATATAACTTTGACTCTATCACCACTCCAAAGTCTACAAGGAAGAGGGCCAATTAAAAAGGATCAAGAGAGATCCTCCTACACTTTGAGCCTTATTGCTCAAGTAGGTGTACCTTTGATTCACTTCTTGAAAGGAATCACTAAATGATATACAACTATATACTCTTTACTAACTACTTTAAGATTTTATCATTTGAATATTTGTGTGTGTGGTTGATGACAATGAAATGCCTCCAGAGGATGGACCAGTGCCTTAACCTAGGGAAAAGAGTCACCCAATTACATACATCAACTAAAAATCTTAACTCAAACACAATTGAATCCAAGATAAGTGCTTTGCCTATTACCCCTCTCCCTCAGACACAAGGACATCAGATTCCTGCTTGGTTGCAAACTCACTGAACCCACCTAAAAGACTTTAATCCTAACTTTGTTAGGAACTCAGAGATGACTTCACAATACTCTTTGTTTACCATATGTTAATACACTTTGTGACATTAACATATATGAGCTTAGAACCAAAACAAGAAGACATGCACAAATGCAAGAATTGAACTCAATAACATCCTCATTAATATATTCAGAATTAATACACAATCAGAACAACATAAGGATAGGAAATGATACAAAATCTAGCTCCTCTATCAGTAAAACACCATGGACAACCAGCTAGGACCAAAGAAAGTTTGGAACCCCTAGGACCAAAGAAAGTTTTGAAACCCCTACTCAGTCAAAATTTTGCAACTTATACTCCCTAGTCATCTTGGAATTCTCAAAGAGAATGCAACAAGCAACAGATGACTTAGGGTTAGGGTTTCAACCACCCAACCAACTGGAAATGTTCATAAAGTTATTATAGGGGAAGAAACCTAGGAAATCAAGAGAAAGAAAATCTTGGAATGATCCTCAATCATGAAAAATTCTCTATGAAGGTACTGAGAATCATGAACAATGCTCAAAATGTCAACCCTGCAACACACCTTGAGCACAAAACCACATAGTACAAACCCTGCAGACGATCACTCAACACCCTAGACCACACTACAATAGCAAGCACCACCAAACCAATCAAAATCAGCTGTTAAAACCATAAATTATGGTACTTCATGTCACTGGAAACCCTCTGCAAATTCAAATTTGAAAATAAATGGCTACTTTATGGCACTTTCAACAAGTCAATAGTTGAAATTTGAAATCAGGTTCACTTTAAGTCATGACCATCTGATCTTCATGCTTTGTGGGCTTTTAAATCTTAACTCAACCACCAAAAGACTAAGAAACTTGACCAGGCCCACATTAGGAAGATTGAAGGCTATCATAAGTTTGCATACCCATCTGAGATTCTATCAGATTTCATGCCCATTGTTGGATAAAGAATCTTCCCCCATCTCTGACAACCATCTGACAGGAAACAAAATCAATGGTCATCACAAGATCTTAAGCCTCTAACAAAACCTGTAAGATTATACACCATCCACCGATTCACTGACAGGATAAGGACCCACTAACACATTCAGAAACTAGGTCCCACTGACATGTCCAAGAAAGATTAGAAATCAACGGATGGCGCATGATCTCAAAGTGGAAGAATATTCCTTAAGATCATACACTGACCATTGATTGAAAAGCCTTCACTGCAGGCCCCACTGATAGGATCCCTCTCAGCAACACACTGACCAATGAGAGAACTCCAACTGTGCCAACATGGTAGTGGACCCTCTTGAAAAGAAAGACTATGCCACCCAATGAGATCAACAGTGGTCTTAAGATCTGAAGCCTCTGACACATCTCTTGCGAACATACGCCCACCATTAGATGGAGATGGTGTCAGAGCTGGGCCAAGGGAAATAAAGGATGGTGAAACATAAGAAAAATTAAAGCTCATGACCTAGGAAAAATTAAAACCACTAGGCACTGGGAACTTAGGAAATATTAACTGGTGACTTAGGAAATATTTAAAGGGGACCCGCCAACACATGAAACCTAACCGCGAACACGATAAAGTTGGTCATTTTAAATGACACATGCAAAATATAAGGTTTTAAGTGACCTACGAAAAGGTGATGTGAAAATAAAATAGGGCAAGGGTAATTTCAAATTTAAGGACCTAACAGCTAGATTTTTAAAAAAAAAATTTGCCAAGGGTTTTAGCCGGAGACATGAAAAATATTGCAGAGACCAGGGGAAGAGAGCTAGAGCCATGAAATTTTTTACACATGCTAATAGTGGCTCTGTCTGGGGATGTATGCCTCTTATAGGCATAGCAAGGACTTAGAATCACTAGTTTAAAGTAGACCATCCCACTAGAAAAAATACAGACAACAGGGAACAAGCAAGGTAGAACAGGCAACAGGACCAAAAACTGATAGACCAGGACAAAACAGGGTAGGGGCAAGCAACTTATTTATAGAATTTACAAAATGTACAAACCTAACTACTATTCATGGAAAATAGAATACCTCAATTGAATTATCTCTTCAAGAATTGTCCATGAACTAGCAATTCTTGAATATCACCATTTAATTCTTTGATAATGTATGAATCTTGGCCCCATTTCTCATGAATTAGATATGGCCCTAGCCAGATGGGATCAAATTTACCATGTTTCCCCTTATCCTCCAGTCTAGCATTCCAAACTAACACCAAATCACAAGGTTCAAACTTTCTGTCAAAAATCTTCTTATCATATCAATTCTTAACCTGCAACTACAATTTGGCATTTCTTGCAACTGACTCTCTTCTAGTCTCATCCAACCTAATGAGGTCCTCAATTCTCAACTGCATCTCATCATCTATGTCATCATCATATATCTGAACAAATTTATACATTTCCAATAAGTTATTCTGAGGCATTCTTGCATGAATTCCATATACTAGGTCAAATGGTGCACAACCAATTGCCCTCTTCACAGTTACCCTATCAACCCATAGAGCTAATGGTAGCTTTGAATTCCATGCCCTCTTATTCTTTTCAAGAATTCTCTTTAATATTTTAATCAAACTCTTATTAGTAGATTCTGCCTAACCATTTCCTTGTGGATGATAAGGTGAGGAATTAGAAATTTGAATTCCCAAACCTTTGCAAAAGTCCTTATATTCAGGAGACCTGAAGCACATGGCATTATCACTTACTATTCTCTCAAGGCACCCAAACCTTGTAACAATATTATTCATCATAAAATTAATTACCACCTTACTAGTTGCATTTCTTGTAGGTATAGCTTCTACCCACTTTGTAAAGTAATCAGTGGCAACTAAGATCCATGAGTGTCCTCCACTTAACATGTTTGGTATCTCCCCTATGAAATCAAATCCCCATTGTTGGAAAGGAGCCTGAACTTCTACTAGTTTTAATGGCACATTACTTGAAAATTTAAGCTTACTAGAGAACCTTTGACAACCATCACACCTCCTCACCAACTATTCTGCATCCTTGAAGATTGTGGGCCACCAGAATCCTGCTCTCAAGATCTTATGAGTAGTTGTTTTACCCATATAATGCCCACCACAAACTCCCTCATGCATTTCTTTCAACAACTTGTTAGCCTGATCTTCATCTACACACTTCAAAAATATGCAATCCAAATTCTTCCTATACAATTTACACTTCACAATTACATACTTGATGGCCTATAATTTCAATGTCCTCTTTTGATTATCATTCATACTATCTGGACATTTCATGTTTCTCAAGTAATAGATGATATCCTGATACCAGATACAATCATCCATATCACATGTATAATCAATTTCAAAATGATTTACCTAATTTGCATCAAGATTGGATTGGCCCATCAGTTTCACCAATCCTTTTCCTCTAACCAACTTAGTAATCCAGACCTCAACATTGAATTCTTGGATCCTATTGATCCATCTACATCTTCTTCCAGACACCTCTTGCTGTGAGAAAATATCCTTCACAACTGCACTTGGCACAAAAGCAATCACAACTACCCCCATCAAGTAACACCTAAAAGCCTTTATTGCCTTCACAAGTGCATAAGCATGTTTTTCATTTATGTCATACTTCAATTCTGTAGCCTGCAAAGATTTATTGAAAAATGCAATAGGCTGCTCAAAACCATCCTTATTCTTTTGTAACAAAACTATAGCAATAGTGTGAAAAGATGCAAAGGAAAAGATATGCATTGGGACATTATAATCAGGTGCCTTAAGCATTGGTGCATCTTTGATAGCCTGCTTGATATTTTTGAAAGCCTCATCAGGCTCACCCTCCCAATTGATTGCAGATCCCTTCTTCAACATCTTAGAAATAGGTCTAATAACCTCTACAAAATTTGTCACAAACCTCCTTAAGAAATTGACCTGACCAAAGAAGGACTGAATTCCTTTAACATTCTTTGGTCTCTAAATTTTATCAATGGCTGCTACCCTCTCAGGGTCAATTCTCACTCCTTGCTTCCCAACTAAGTGGCCAAGCAACTTACCTTCAACAACACCAAAAGAACATTTCCTTGGGTTCAAAGAAATGCCAAATTCCAAGGCCCTCACAAATATTCTTTCTAAATGAGGGAAATGGTCTTCTTGCTCCTTGGAATAGGTAGTTAGATCATCTTGATATACAACAAGGAAATCATTTATGAAATTTGAAAAGGCAACATCCATTGCCCTTTGAAAAGTAGCACCATCATTTGTGAGGCCAAAAGGCATTCGCACATAAACATATGTCCCCCAAGGTGTTGTGAAAGTTTTCTTGAATTACTTTGATTCCTTAACAATGACCTAATTGTAGCTAGAGAAACCATCCATCATAGACATCAATTATGATCTGGTTACTCTCTGCAACATAGCCTCCATATTGGGCAGACAATAATTATCCTTTAATGAGCTGATGTTCAGATTCCTGAAGTCCACACAAAGCCTAATGTCACCATTCTTTTTTCTCACAGGAACAAGGTTTGACACCTAAGAAGAATTCCTTAGAGGCTTGATAATTCCAGTATCTCTCAGCTTCATTAACTCTTCTTGCATCTTGGGTGCCAAAGTGGGATTAATAGGCCTTTGTTTTTGCCGAAAAGGTTTAGCATCTTCTTTCAATGGAATAATATGCTGAAACAAATCTTCTCTATAAACCTTTAGGTCATCATATGACCATGCAAAAACATGCCTAAATTTTCTCAATAATTCAATCAAAGATTTCTTTACCTTTTGAGATATATCTCTACCAATGTATACCTTCTTAGGTGCCTCATGCGTTCCAAGATTTATCTCCTCTAGATAAGCATGATCTTCTCCTTTGATATTCTTTTGAACTCTATCTTGGTTATCAAAGATAGTCTCCAAAACAACAAGCCCCTTGGGCACCTTGTTAGTTCTAAGCTGAATGACCTCATTGCCAAAGACAACCTCCCTTCCTTCTACTAACTCAACCAAGGCTGAACAATCAAATTCCTAACCATGATACTGATCCTCACAACCCATAAACTTCAAGATATCATTATCATCATCAAAAACTTGCCAATTCTCAATATTATCTAGTATGCTAGGCCTAGCCTAAATTTCAACTTTAGAGATACCAAAAAATGTAATATCATTGGGATTGATTGCAATATTGGCTAACAAGTCAGCCATCTTATTATTACTCCTATCCTTCCACTCAATATTGAAGGCATCAAAATGTTCAATCAAATCCCAAACTACATTCCTATATTGTTTCAACCTCTTGTTCTTGGAAGCATATACTGACCTGACTTGGGACACCACCAACTCAGAATCACCAATAACACTTAAACACTTAATACCATGTTTTTGTGCCAACCTCAATCCTAACAACAAAGCCTCATATTCTACTATATTTTTGGTACAAAAGAAATTTAATCTGAAAGAAAATTTGTAGGTATTTCCATTAGGAGAAATAAGTAAAATACCTGCTCCTGCACCATCAAAGTAAATTACCCATAAATCACCCTTCATAGAATTAACACCTATCTCAATAGAGATAGGTGACAAAATAGGTTCCTCTTCAAATACAGGGATCTCTACCATAAAAGCATTAATATCAGTATCCACAAAACATGTAGTTTCATTATCAATATTTCTCTCAATCATGTGGCATACTCTTGGCTCTCATTCAATCTTGACAAACTGATCATCAATCTTGAAAGTGGCATAGGACAGATCACACTATAAACTTCCACCCATGGTAGCACTCCACTTTCTAGATAGTAGCATCCCATAATGAGGAGCAATATCCACCACCAGAACACTCATTGTTAACTCTTTCTCTAGATATGCTGCTAGCCTATATGGCATTGCATTGATAGTCCCAATAACTGGTACCTCCCTCTGATCCATTACACAACATCTGCCTTGCACTGTATCAAATTTAAGGCCCAACTTCTCCATGATTTTGAAAGGCATGACAGTATTAGAGGCACCACTATCAATCATACAATTTCTCAACTTCATTCCATTCACAAGAACACTTGAAAAGAATGGATCAATATTTTCAAGGCTGGCATTGATAGAACTATCCAAGTATATTGGAGGAATTTGAGACACAATTACCTAAGTAGCAACACCTTTCAAAGCCTTATCCTTAGATCCATTGCATGCAACATCATTTTTATGAATGTTACCTACCCATGCAATAGCTCTATCTTTGTGTTTAGGGATCCTCAACAATTCTGACAATGGAACCTTAACTGTAATTTGGGATAATACAGATAACATATCAATAGGAGCAGAAGAAGGAATCTCAATTTGCACTGCCTTAATATCCTTTTGCTTATCTGACACATTAGGTGTATTGGGTATCCTCATTTTTTCAATCTTAGCCATTGTGTTAACTGGCCTCTCAATCTCACTAGAAATCTTTTCAATTCCAACTCCCTTAGGCTCACAATTCTTACCTTTTACATTCTTGAATTTCACCATGTGATCACCTTTTGATTTGTTCTCATTAGGTTCTCCAGAGTTGGTACTCTTTATGAACATTCCTACAGCTTTCTCATTTGTATTCCTTGCCACCATGCCTCTAGTTTGCACTTGGGCAATCATTTCTGTAGTAATCATATCCATCTCTTCTCTAGAAGGCCTTCTCAAATTTACTAGCTCAGAAGAAGAGTTCATATTACATCTCTTCCTATCAATGTCTTCACTATTAGAAAAAACTTCTTGATGAAAAAGGGCCTGATCATGTCTCTTTACATTTACATCTACCTCTTCATCAAAATTAGAATCATATTCATATCCTAGATATGAATAAGCCATGTTGCATCCAACATCATCTTGATCTTCTTCTTGATCTATCTCCTCATTGCCACAATCTTGATTTGTAGCCATAGAATGTGCAACCACACAATGCTCTACAGAATGAGGGGATTGCCATGCAACACACCAAGGTATGTCCTCCATGACATTTATTGAAGCCTTTTTTAGAGGATCAGGGACACCTCTATCATTGTTTCCTCTTACAGTAGGGACAATAGGCTTTCCATCCTTCCATTGGGTGTTGTAGGGGTAGTTCTGTAATCTATTCTGCTTATTGAAATTGTTGTTGAACTGAGGCCTCTCATTGGTAGGAGCATTGATGTTCCTATTTGTAGGTTCCTTCAAATCCTTCAATGCATTAAGCACCTTATCCAATTTATCTTCCTCTTGCCTCCTAGCTCCAACATTCTTATCATTTTCCCTTTTGTATTTCTTGTCCCCAAACAACTTTGGGTCATCTCTCTTTCCCCCCAATTTTCCTGATATTTTCATATTGTTCTCAATATTGATAGCAACCCTAAAAGCATCCCTAAGAGTTCTTGGTTCTTTTTCCCTCAATAAATATCCCATTTTTCCATCAAATGCATTGAAATATGTGGTCAGAAAGACATTATCATCTAACCGCATAACTTGGAACAACTTATGCATACCCTTTTGAAATCTCATGTTGAATTTAGCTACAGTCTCATTCTAATTTTTCCTTATGGTATTGAATTCATTCAACATGAAACTATCATTAGGCCTATCACCATACTACTCTTTAAAACATCTCTCAAAAGAATCCCAAGTATCAATACATTTATCAGGAAGTCTCTTAAACCAATCTCTAGCATCTTCCATTAGAGATTGAACAAATAATTTCATGACCACATCCTCATGCTCTACCTCATAATCATTAAGCATATCAACAAATAACCTAAGATGCTCCTCACAACTAATAGCATTATTACTAGAAAACTTAGGTACCTTATCTCTTATATCATTTGGAAAAGAATTCAGGTGACCAAGAATTCCATCAAAACTAATTTGCCTATAGCCTTCTAATTGCATAGGTATTCTTTGAAAACTTGAACTAGTGTTAACCCTAGGATCAACATTAGCATTTACATTTCTATCTACTTGTGCATTTGACTGCTACCTAGGATCAGCACCTATCCTAGCAGATGAAGAAGGAATTGAACTAGTAGCATTACTAAGTGGAATAGTAGTAGTCATAGATGGCATACCTAGTTCAGTAGGAGATGGACCAAGAGCATTAGCTGATGAAGCCTTCAAGAACTGGATCTTTCTTCTCTTTTCTACAATGGAAGCTTCAATTTTAGCCTTCTCTAATTCTCTTGCAAGGTCCTCATCTTATTTTCTTATTCTTTCTATCTTTGTGTCCTTATTTGAATTGGGTGGTGGGACCCTGAGTATTGTCAATGGTTTGCTTGTTTGATGTCCCACCATCTTCTGCTTTCCTTTCTCACCTGCAGCAATAGCAGGCTTAGTGATCTCATGCCCATCTTTATCTTTAGGCAAAGGAACATAACTTTGCACTTGTCTAACCATAGGGCCCTCCCTATAAAATTCATGATCTTGCAATAAGCACTCTTGCTCACTCCTCAAAGCCTCAAGATCACCAAAAATATCATATTGCAAAGTTTTAGGAGTAGAAGCAAGCATCTTGTTTCTCTCCTTCATTTCATTAATCTTTCTAAGGAGAGACTATCTTTCTATCAGAGCATTCACCTTTTCAGCCTCTCTCTCCTCTTGTAACCTCTTATGTATGGCATCTTGCTCTGCCAACTATAACCTTAATGCATTTAAATCATCAGGATCTACCATAATGTCATCAAAACCTGATGACACATCCATATCAAAAATATTTTGATATGGGAAGTGGACTTGCCTTGGTCTCATGGGTTCTCTTCTAAAATTGTCCTCATCAAGATCTAAATCAATCTCCAAACCCATCTCTCTAGCTTGTTCATCTTGACCTACAGAAAATGGACCTTTGTCCTGAAATATAGCTTCTGGGGTATCATAAAATCTATCTTCAGAGTGACCACCATCTAATCTAGAAACTCTATCCTGTGAACCTTCCTCACTCGAGGATACATGTGGTGCTCTACCTCTAGTATTTCTTTGTTCTCTCATGAGAGCACTAGTAGACTCACCATTCCTTCTAATCCAACTCTTCTTCTCCTATCTAGGCAATTTCTCAAGAGTGACCTTTGGATTCTTTATGACAAAGGACCTAGTATTCCTCCTCTTGTCCATGATTTACAATATATAGCATTGGTTCTAACCTTTTTGAGTTGCCACCCACCTAGATGGGAAATCTTTTTAATTGAATACAGCAAGAAAACAAGAGTGCACTTACAACCTTTATATCTATTTGGTCAACAAAATATTGACTTTACAATGTAGTCCCAACCAGAAGTCCTAATAGATATACTACTTCATTGTTGTTCTCCTCAATAGAGTCACCATTTTGTTGGGAGTTCCCTTTGATCTTCAATTTTAGATTTATACTTTGATGGATAACTTTAATATAACTTTGACTCTATCACCACTCCAAAGTCTACAAGGAAGAGGGCCAATTAACAAGGATCAAGAGAGATCCTCCTACACTTTGAGCCTTATTGCTCAGGCGGGTGTACCCTTGATTCACTTCTTGAAAAGAATCACTAAATGATATACAACTATATACTCTTTACTAAATAATTTAAGATTTTATCATTTGAATGTTTGTGTGTGTGGTTGATGATAATCAAATACCTCCAGAGGATGGACTAGTGCCTTAATCTAGGGCAAAGAGTCACCCAATTACATACATCAACTGAAAATCTTAACTCAAACACAATTGAATCTAGGATAAGTGCTTTGCCTATTACCCCTCTCCCTCAGACACAAGGACATCAGATTCCTTCTTGGTTGCAAACTCACTAAACCCACCTAAAATACTTTAATCCTAACTTTGTTAGGAACTCAAAGATGACTTCACAATACTCTTTGTTTACCATATGTTAATACACTTTGTGACATTAACATATATGAGCTTAGAATCAAAACAAGAAGACATGCACAAATGCAAGATTGGAACTCAATAACATCCTCATTAATATATTCAGAATCAATACACAATCAGAACAACACAAGGATAGGAAAAGATACAAAATCTAGCTCCTCTATCAGTAAAACACCATGGACAACTAGCTGGGACCAAAGAAAGTTTGGAACCCCTGGGACCAAAGAAAGTTTTGGAACCCCTACTCAGTCAAAATTTTACAACTTATACTCCCTAGTCATCTTGGAATTCTCAAAGAGAATGCAACAAGCTATGGATGACTCAGGGTTAGGTTTTCAACCACCCAACCAACTGGAAATGGTCATAAAGTTATTACAGGGGAAGAAACTCAAGCAATCAGGAGAAAGAAAATCCTGGAATGATCCTTAATCATGAAAAATTCTTTGTGAAGGTACTAAGAATCATGAACAATGCTCAAAATGTCAACCCTGCAAGATGCCTTGAGCACAAAACCATAAAGTAAAAACCCTACAGATGATCACTCAACACCCTGGACCACATTGCAATAGCAAGTACCACCAAACCAATCAAAATTAGTTGTTAAAACCATAAATTTTGGTACTTCCTGTCACTAGAAACCCTCTGCAAATTCAAATTTGAAAATAAACGGCTACTTTATGGCACTTTTAGAAAGTTGACAGTCAAAATTTGAAATCAAGTTCACTTTAAGTCATGACCGTTTGATCTTCATGCTTCACAAGCTTTTAAATCTTAACTCAACCACCAAAAGATTGAGAAACTTGATCGGGCTCACATCAGGAAGATCGACGACCATCGTAAGTTTGCATACCCATCTGAGATTCTATCAAATTTCATGCCCACCATCAGATAAAGAATGTTCCCCCATCTCTGACAACCATCTGATAGGAAACAAAATCAATGATCATTGCAAGATATTAAGCCTCTGACAAAACCCATAAGATTATACACCATCCACTGATTCACTAATAGGATTAGGACCCACTGACACATCCAAAAACTAGGTCCCACTGACATGTCCAAGAAAGATTCAAAATCAACAGATCACGCATGATCTCAAAGGGGAAGAATATTCCTTAAGATCATGCACCGATCGTAGATTGAAAAGCGTTCACTGTAGGCCCCACTAATAGGATCCCTCTCAGCAACACACTGACCAATGAGAGAACACCAACTATGCCAACATGGCAATGGACCCACTTGAAAAGGAAGACTACATCACCCAATGAGATCAACAACGGTCTTAAGATCTAAAGCCTCTGACACATTACTTGCGAACATACGCCCACTGTTAGATGGAGATGGTGTCAGAGCTGGGCCTAGGGAAATAAAGGCTATCGAAACATAGGAAAAATTAAAGCTCATGACCTAGGAAAAATTAAAAGCACTAGGCACTGGGAACATAGGAAAGATTAACCGGTGACTTAGGAAATATTTAAAGGGGACCCACCGACACATGAAACCTAACTGCGAACATGGTAAAGTTGGTCATTTTAAATGACACATGCAAAATATAAGATTTTAAGTGACCCATGAAAAGGTAATGTGAAAATAAAATAGGGCTAGGGTAATTTCAAATTTAAGGACCCAATGGCTAGATTTTTTTTAAAAAAAATTTCCAAGGGTTTTAGCCAGAGACATGAAAAACATTGCAGAGACCAAGGGAAGAGAGCTAGAGCCATGAAATTTTTTGCACATGCTAGCAGGGTTTAAGCCAAAAAATAGAGAAAATTAATTGTAGAGATCGAAAGAAAAATGGTACGGTCATGAAATTTTGTAGGTGCCAACATGTCCCTCAAGTACAGCCTGGATGTAGAGACCATGATAATAAGCAGCTCGTGCTGCCTCCCTCTAGATCTCTACTACATCAGCCTATGCTGTCCTCTCCTATCACTCTATCTTGGCTCATAGATCTGTCAGTTGTTGATCTCACATGACAATGGTAATCCTAAGCTATTGCATCTCAGTCTCCAAAGTCTGAATCCTAGCCTTGATATCCTCCCCTCCTCCCCCTGTAGGCTGATCTTGCCCAACATCCACCCGTCAGTGAACTAATCTCACCGCATCATCTCCATCATCATTATAAGTCTATCTCTATGACCATTTCTAGCCACTAGATCAAGACCCCTGTCCTCTCTCTCTCACCCTCCCTCCCTCTCCCCCATCTCCCCCATCTCTGTCGCTCCTATCACCACCTTGTGCCATCAGATATGTATTAGGAACTGTAAACCATGGGAATGGATACCTCTACCGCTCTATCCTATAGGCTGCATCTGCACCTACATCTACCATATCAAGGAGATAGTACCATCCCTCCCTGCATATCCATGTGATGTCTTGTACTGCTTGCTGGTATTCCAACATTGGTAGCCATCCTTGTCCCTCCTCATCCTTGACCCAGGCATATGTAGTGGTCTCTGTGGGCACCCTCTACTATCACCCAAACTATCTCCAGACCTGAGTGATCATGAAGCACTCAACTATCTCAAAGTACTACCCTACTAGTGGCTGGCTACATATCATTTATCCCATCTCCTGCTCTCGATCACTCCATAGCTCACAAGCCCTATATGGTCTCCACTAAAATGATGTGAGCTCATCCAAAAGCCTCCTATAGTATGTCACATCTCCCCTATGGGGCTATGAAATGAATCCTATGTACCTATAGATATAGGGGCATCTTCGCTCCCTAGGCTACACATGTGGGTGCACAACGGTGATGTGCTCCCATGCCCATACCTATGCTAAGACCACACCACATGCAAATGTCTTTCTCTCCCTATAAATGATCTCATGGAGCTCATGGTACATGTCTGCTAGGATGGTTAGACCCCATGCCATCCGTTAAGGGTGTGCTATCAAGTCTGCAACCAATCTACCCCAGCCCAATCAGAACCCTCTCTGGCTCATGTCTGTGATCAATGCATGTACTACTATAGAGCACATTGTGCATGGAACCAAAAAATCTTGACCAAACTCCTCCATCAATCGATCCTAGCTGAGGTGTCTATCAATAATAGTAACATCCTAGAACATGTCCTAGATGGCTTGTCATCCCTTGGTTGGATTCTGATCATAGTATACTTGTGTCACTAGAAAATCATGTCAGTTTCTATCATATGGAAACATTACATCTATGAACATCTATAAACATGATTATACTCACTAGATCTCCATGGCTAGGCACTCGAAGGATCTGATAGATTTCCTCCAAGGTAATCGTGGCCTCTCCAATCAGTAAGTGAAAGGTGTTGTGCTCACTATGCCACCTCTCAGCCAGTGCTATTAGTTGCCCATGATCTACCTGAATATGGGGCATCTATAGAAAGTACTCAAAACCCATATCCCCCAAGTCTGCTCATCTCTGATCATCAAGATCTTGGACACAACATAACCTAGACACTCTCAAGGCTTTGATAATCAGTGCTGGAAAGTTCTCCTACAAGCCATAATCCCAAACCAGATGTCAGAACATATCATGATGGATGTATAAAATCAATACATAAAATCTTAAATGCAAACATTGTCTAGACCCATGTCATATTTCTCAAAATTTAAAATATGTCATATTTCTTACACTAGTGCGATACTTTTTTTTGATAAAGTATCATGTGATACTTTCCTCAATAACAGTGTGATAATATTTTCAAGTATGATAGTTCACATACAATCACATGATGTTTCATTCGGTATCGTGTGATACTAGATTGAACAACTGTGCGATACTTTGTGGACCCGCGAACTATCGCATGATAAATAGTATCAAAGGGGTGCGATACTTTATAAGTATCGTATGAACTTTCATGCAAGTGAAATTTGAAATATTTAAAAATAATTAAAAATGTGTTTTAAATGCAATAAATAGCTCATTAATGACTCAAAGGGTGAGTTTTTTTGAACACTTGCCGAGGCACCATACTGAGGAGGTCGATTGTGCAACTGGGCATGCTTGAATCGATGTTTGTGTACTAGAATCACTGCTTTCTTGGCCTTTTTCTCTCTTTGATCTCTCAAAATTCTCAAATCACAATAAGACAAATGAATTTTAAAATGACCTTTTTACCCCCTTTTATAGCATTTTGACTCTTTGACCAATTTTCAAAACATCTCGTAATTGTGCAAAAATTGCACCCCATGCTAATTTTGACATCCTAGATCCATTTTCAAGATTGAAATTGAAATCTGAGTTCATCTTGATAGTCAAAATTGCATTTCAAAATTTCTCCTTCTTTTGTGCAGTTGGCTGCCCATTCGAGGCCTGATCCTTCGATCTTTGTTGGGGCATCTTCATTTCTTCATCCCCATCTCTTTCAACCTTCTATTCTTTCATTCATTTTCATTTCACTTCATCTCTCTGAGGTTTGACTTGATCTTTATCTTATCTCTTTCTCAATCAAACCTAGTCAAACTAGGGCATATCTTCACTGCTTGATGGTTATCCTATCATCTTTCATCTTTGATTATGATTTCGAGTGATTTGATCCACTTTATCAATTTATTGTTTCTCCTCTACCTAATTTCAATTTTGATTCTAAGGGGCCAGTACCTATCAGCTTCAATCTTTGATTTAGCTTTATCAAACCTATCAATTAAACCTTTCTTTTTCAATCAGCTTACCATTGTCCTGATATGTTCCCATCCATCGAACACATGTCTAGATTGTTTTGTGATCCCAAATCAATCTCACACTTCAATTCCATTCTTTGACTGCATGTGATCCCAAATCGATCTCACATTGGTCAAAGAGGGGCAAATGTATGCACCCTAAAATGGTCACCTAGACTTTGGGCCCCCATTTAGCAATTTATCAAATCCCTAAATCAATATTTTCAAAAATCAATATTTTCAATTATATCAATTTCCTTGATCAAATCATATTTTTATCATTTATTCAATTATTCTATGGGCTAACCATTTTATCCTAAGTCTTTATTTATTTAAAAGGAATTCTCTCCCCTTTTATTAAATAAAAAGCCCCCACTTTTCCTCTTATCCTAAGTTGCACAAATAAAGCATTATTCTTATTTTATAAAAAGGAGAAAAGGCCTTTTTGTCTCATATGGACACAAAATTCAACTCTTATTTTCTCATTGGAGGATATTTGTGCACATGGATTACTCCTCTTTCAAGCTCCACCCTTGATTAAATCTTTTTCCTCTTAATCTCCATGGTCCATTCCTTTTTCAATTCCTTTAAAAGGAGAGCTCTCTTCTCATTTTAGGATCCCAAACTTTGAATACTAATCTTATGCTACAAGATTTCTTGAAGACTTTTGGAACTTTGGAGATCTTCATGCATTTAGCTTCATTCTTGCATTCTTAGCTTAATCTTTCATGGCATCTATCTTAGTTTCTGTTATGCTCTAGATTAGCTCACATAACTTAATTAACAAGGCTTGTAATACTTTCATTTCCATAGCTTAGTTTGCATCTTCATTCCTAGCATAGTTGCATTGCATTTCCATTCTTGATTCTTGAAGATATTGGCATTCTTTCCCTTGTCTCTTTGAATCTCCCATTGTGTGGTTTACTAACAAGGTTGCATGCTTCAAATAGCTCTAGCTGAGAGCACTATACACATCCTTGTGACTCCATACCTAGGGAGCTCTAGGTTGCTTTCTCAAGGTTTCCCAATCATGGATTCTCTTGGAAGTAATGACTTTGAGAAGTGCACAATTTGAGTGTACAACCATGACATACAATATAAAATGATGGGAAAGAGGCTAAAAGATGTGATTTATTAATTGAAAATACTCTAGTGTATCAATTCATTGACATTTTTTTGTGAAAATATTATTTATGAGTATCCAAGGTGTACACATAGAGCGCTATGGTTGGATATACAATACAAGTGCAAGGAAATATTCCCACTTGATACCATTATTTTATTTGTTGAATTTGTAGAGAACTACACACTACAATAATAGAATGAGATCCAGGCAAAGTATTACAGCTCTCAATGGGTTTCCATATTTGGCTGGGTAGACGCTAGTGGAAACTTCATTACTATATCTCAGTAAATGCTAGTTTTTATATCTTGATTTATATCAAAAATCATAGTGTTCCTTAGTGGAAATGAGAAACATTGTGTATCTTTCAAACCATCCATCATAGCATCGAATCATCTGTGCCAACAACTCTGATTGGCTTGATAAACATTATTGGAAACCTCATTTTGCACAAGGACACACTTGAACATTGCCAATCACTCTAGACCGAACTATCCCTCAAGGTGCACTCAACATAAAATTGGTGATCTTTATGGGGTCATATCTCAGAGATTGTGTGAGGTATCATCAAACTTTTAGGTGCTACAAGATTGTTTTGTCGAGGCCTACAATAACCTATCTAAGTTTTTGGAGATTCAATTTTTTTTAAATTTAAAAACACAATATTGGTTGATGTCAAAACTTGCAGTGTTCCTCAGTTAAAATCAGAAACATTACATTTCTTTCAAACCGTCTACTCTAGTATAAAATAGTATATGTCAATAGCTCTAATTGGTTGGGTAAATGCTAGTGGAAACCTCATTTCGCATAGGGTGTTTGCTTGAATGTTGCCGACCACTCTAGACTAAAGTGTCCCTCAAGGTTCTCTCAACATAAAATTAGAGATCTTTACAAGATCATATCTTGGAGCTCATGCAAGGTATCATAAAACCATTAGGTGCTACAAGATCATGTTGTCAAGGCCTACAATAACCAATCTCAGTTTTTGGAGATTCAAATTTGTTTAAATTTAGCAACACAATATCAGTTGATGTCAAAACTCATAGTGTTCCTCAGTTGAAATGAGAAATATTGTGTATCTTTCAAACCATCTATCATCATATCAAACCATCTATGCCAACAACTCTGATTGGTCATGTAAATTCTAGTGGCATCCTCATTTCCCACAGGGACTCTCTCAAACATTGCTGACCACTCCCAACCCCAGTGTCCCTCAAGGTGAACTCAACATGAAACTGGTGATATTTATGGGATCATAGCTTAGAGCGCATGTGAGGTATCATCAAATCATTAGGTACTACATGATCATCTTGTTGAAGCCTCCAATAACCTATCTCAATTTTTAGTGATTCAAAATCATTTAAATTTGGCAACAGAATCTTGATTAATGTTAAAACTCATAGTGTTCCTTAGTTAAAATGACAAATATTGCATATATTTCAAACCATCCATTTGCACCAACAAATTTGATTGGTTGGATAAACACTAGTGGCAACCTTGTTTGGCACTAGGACTCGCTTGAATGTTTCAAACCACTCTGGACTGAAATATCCCTCAAGGTGCAGTCAGCATGAAATCAATGAACTTTACGTGGTCTTATCTTAGAGCTCTTGTGAGGTATCATCAAACTATCAAGTGTTGCAGGATCATGTTATCGAGGCCTATAATAACCTATCTCAGTTTTTGGAGATTAAAATTCATTTAAATTTGGAAACACAATCTCAGTTAATGTCAAAACTCATAGTGTTCCTTAGTTGAAATCAAAAACTTTGTGTATCTTTCAAACCGTCCCTCATCACATCGAACGGTCTATGCCAATAGTTTTGATTGGCCAAGTAAATGCTAGTGGTAACCTCATTTCACATAGGGACTTGCTTGAATGCTGTCGATCACTCCAAACTGAAGTGTCCCTTAAGGTGCACTCAACATGAAATTGGAAATCTTTACTGGGTCATATCTCGAAGCTTATGTGAGGTATCATCAAATCATCAGGTGTTACCAGATTGTGTTGCCAAGGCCTACAATAACCTATCGTAGGTTTTAGAGGTTCTAATTTTTAAAAATTTGGCAACACAATCTTAATTGATGTCAAAAATCATGACAATGTTCCTCAGTTGAAATGAGAAACATTTTGTATCTTTCAAACCATCTACCATAGCATTGAACCATCTATGATAACATCTCAGATTGATAGGGTAAATGGTAGTGGAAATCTTATTTCACACAAGGACTCGCTTGAATTTTGTCGACCACTCTAGACCAAAGTGTCCCTCAAGGTGTGCTTGGCATGAAATCAACAATCTCTATGGTGTCATATCTTGGAGCTCATGGGAGGTATCATCAAACCAGTAGGTGCATCAAGATGGTGTTGCCAAGGCATATAATAACCTATCTCAGTTTTTGAAGATTCAAATTTGTTTTAATTTGGAAACAAAATCTTAGTTGATGTCAAAACTCATAGTGTTCCTCTATTGAAATGAGAAACATTTCATATCTTTTAAACCATCCATAGTCACATCAAAGAATCTAGGCCAATAGCTCTAATTGGCTAGTTAAATGCAAGTGGCAACCTCATTCCGCATAGGGACTCATTCAAATGCTTCTGAACACTCTAAACTAAAGTATCCCTTAAGGTGTTCTCAACATGAAATCAACAATCTTTACAGGATCATATGTTAGAGCTCTTGAGAGCTATCATCAAACTGTTAGGTGCTACAAGATCATGTTACTGAGGCTTACAAAAACCTATCTCATTTTTAAGAGATTCAATTTCATTTAATTTTGGAAACACAATCTCAGTTGATGTCAAAACTCATAGTATTCCTCTGTTGAAATGGGAAACATTGTGTATATTTCAAACTATGTATCATATCATCAAACCATCTACGCTAATAGCTCTGATTAGCTGGGTAAACTCTAATGGTAACCTCCTTTCACATAGGGACTCACTCAAACACTGTCGACCACTCTAGACCAAAGTTTCTCTCAGGATGCACTCAGTATGAAATCATCAATATTTATGGGGTCATATCCTAGAGCTCGTGAGAGGTATCATTGAATGGTTAGGTGCTAGAGGATTATGTTGTCAAAGCCTACAATAACCTATCTCATTTTTTGGAAATTCAAATTCATTTAAATTTTTCCACATAATCTCGGTTAATGTCAAAACTCCCATTGTTCCTTAGTTGAAATTAGAAACATTATGTATATATTAAACCATCTGTCATCACATCGAACCATCTATGCCAATAGTTTTGATTGGAAAAATAAATGCTAGTGGAAACCTCATTTTGCATAGAGACTCTCTCGAACGCTACCAACCACTCCGAACCAAAGTATCCCTCAAGGTGCACTCAACATGAAATAGGTGATCTTTACAGGGTCATATATTAGAGCTCATGTGAGGTATCATCAAACCATCAGGTACTATAGGATCATGTTACAGAGGCCTAGAATAACCTATCTCAGTTTTCAAAGATTCAAATTCATTGAAATTTGGTAGTACAATCTCAGTTGATTTCAAAACACGCAGTGTTCCTTAGTTGAAATGAGCTACACTATGTATCTTTTAAACCATCCTTCGTAGCATCAAACTATTATGAATAATAGTCAACAATACCACTGAGGGGGGGTGAATCAATTGTATAATAGAATATTAAACATTAAACTTTAAGCTCCACAATATCAGATCCAATGAACATAATGAATGCCAACACAATAACACAATATTTTGGTTTCAGGGAAACCCTATTAAAGGTTAAAACCCTAGTGGGAATTAGCACCCACAAATGATGTACTGAGAGTATAGTTATCCTTATTAGAAGATATAGCCCTATTAGGAGCTTATTGAAACATTACAGTACATAGTCCTTGTTAGAGGACAAACCCTGTTAGGAGTCAAGAACAAAAGGGAGGGCTAACTGCCCAAGGCTCACTACCCAAAGAAGGTTAAATCCACCTTCAGAACTCACTTGTTCACAACATGTGTATATAAAGAAATACAAAATCTTTTGAACCGTTTGCCAACAACTGTCTTTTCTTGATCAGTTCCAATAAAGTCCACCAATAAACCTCTACTCTACATATAGCAGACACAAGCTCATATCTTTCACAACATCTTTATATCACATATATTCCATCCATATATTTTTCCAAAGAAAAGACTCTCTATATATACCTTATTGCAATTTACCATGATCAGGTCAGCCCATGAGGCTTTCCTAATTACAAACAATTACATAATGTTGGAGATTTTCCAACAAGCCTGTACTGACTGTATGTTTGTCATTGATGACAACATATGATAAGCAGCATGCATGGAAGACTCATGTAGTGAGATTTTAGTATATGTAGCATGGACATGTTATCAGCATGATATCATGGACATAGAAGTTAATATTGAGTACAGACAGTTATGTAGCAACTTATGTCAATAGTGTTCCTGACAGGGTTACATGCAGTATTATGTGAGTGATTGTTTGTACAGTTATCACAGAGCCTTGCGCATTTGGATATGTGATGGAGACATGTTAGTGATATTACATTCATGGATGTAGAGTCTAATGTGTAGTAGAAGTAAAGTTATGTAGTCGTTATTCACCAGTTGTAGTTTCATGTGTTTATCCAAAAAATCTGATAGAGATTATATTGGTACAAGAATTGCACCTATCATTTTGGTATGCGTGCTTGGATTATTGATTTGAGAAGACTTAAGAAAATTTGGTTAAGATTGCATGATGTAATTCAGCTTGAGAAGAAAGTATGAGTTAATTTGGTAGAGCCAACAGTGTGTAGCGTGTGTCTACACTTATTGATTTTGATAGGTCTAAGTTTGTGTTGCGTGCTTAGTAGAGCCAACTGAGATATTATTGGAGAGTGTTATTGTTTCTCTAATATGATTTCAAGGTGGTTCTAACAGGTCGACTTGATTATATCATGTAGAGAGAAGATACTTATAGCTGATCATTTGTCATCACTAGGAGTATGGCATAGAGATAAGACAAAGTAGAGAGTATGAAGTATTGTGTCATCAAAAGAGGTCTATGTGATAGAGAAGATTGATTGTACTATTCATTGGAACTCATCAAGATAGTAGATCTACCTCTTAGTTCACCAAGATCTAGATATAGTCTATATATGTTATTCAGAAGGTTGCATCCTTCACCCCTTTGAGTAGTGAGCTCTTGGACAGTGCATCCTCACCCCTAACAAGGTCAATCATAAAAGACTCCTAACAGGGTCTAACCTTTGACCAAGTAACTATACTTATTGCATTGTAAAGATCAAATCCTAATAGGGTTGTAAGATCTTCTAACAAGGATCATTATACACTAGTGCGGTTTATTAGTGGGTGTCAATTCCCACTGGGGTTTTTACCTATTTGGGTTTCCTCATAACCAAAATATTGGTGTTGTGTTCAAGTGTTCTTTCATTTTATTTATGCTTAATGTTTAAGTATAGTTAATTGGATAAAGAATTGAAACTTGTAGATAATTGATTCACCCCCCTGCCTCCTCTCAGTTATCTCTTGGGACTATTCCTAAAAATTGGTATTAGAGTTGAGTGCCTCAGAGAGAAAGTTTAATAGCTTGAGGTTGATTAGATGGCATACTTTAGAAAAGAAAGTCCTAAGTTTGATGGAGAGAATTATCTTGACTAGAAAAACAAGATGATGACACATTTACAATGCATTTCTTTTGAATTTTTTGAAGTGGTTGTCAAAGAAGTTAAAGTTCCATCTCTAGTAGATCTTGAAAAGGAAGATGCTACTAACAAGCAAAAGGATTTGTTCCATCATAATGCAATAGCCAAAGAAGCCCTTATTAGCACATTATCTGATAGTGAGTTTTCATAGATAAAGAAAGTAGACACAACTTACAAGCTATGGAAGCACCTAGAAGACATGTTTGAAGGAGACACACAAGAAAAGAATGCATGCAAAAAGACATGGAAGAAACAATACAATACATTGGAGATGCCACCTAAAGAGAACATAAGAGCCTACAATCAAAGGATTAATGAAGTGGTTATTGGAAACAAAAACAATGGTGGAGAAATCTCAAAATAAGACATCATGGATAAGCTAATGACTACCTTGACACTAGAATATGAGAGAAAGATAAACATCCTTGATGAGACTATGCAATTCTCAAAAAACTTCAAAAGAGAGACCTTAATAAGCAAGATTTCTGCATTTGAGATATCAAGTTTGAAGACAGAGCCTAAAAGTGAAACTATCTTTAAAGCTTCAGTCCATGGTAAGAAATCCTTGTACACGTATGATAATTTTAATGATGATGATGAAGAAGAGAAAGCACTAGATGATTTCATTTCTATGATTGCTAAAAGAGAAAAGAAAGGAAAAGAAAAATATGAAGGTCAATTTCCATTCAAATGCTTTTCATGTAATAAGATTGGTCACTTTGAATCCAAGTGTCCTTCAAGAGTGAAGAAGTTTAAAAATAACTACAAGCCTAAGTATACAAAGGAATGTTACTATGCTAGTGATAGAGTATCAAATGAAGAATCAATAGAAGAGGAAATTGGATTCATTTCTCTTGAAGATGAAAGGAACACACAAGAGTTAGCAATGATTTCACAAGAAGACATCAAGACAGATTGGATCATTGATAGTGGTTGTTCACATCACATGATAGGAGAAAAATATAGACTGGTTCATTTGGATAGATACAAAGGTGGCATGGTTATATTTGGAGATAACACTCCTAAACCTATCATTGGTAGAGAATATATCACATTGGATGGAAATAACAACATTGATGATGTTCTTTATGTATATGGTTTGTAGCATAACCTTCTTAGTGTTCATAATTTTCTTGAAAAAGGTTATCAGTTGGAGTTCAAAGACAGCAAGTGCATCATTACAAACAAATATGGTGTTATGATTGCATCAGGTTCAAAGACTAAAGATACTATTTTTCACCTTAATTCATAAGCAAGTTGTTTTGTTTCTAAAGTTGATGACAGTTGGTTATGGAATAAAAGACTATGTCATATCAATTTTGATAACATAGTAAAGATAAGCAATGTAAAGGTAGTAAGAGATCTACCTAGCATAGAAAAGCCAATTGATACTATTTGCAGGGAATGTGTAATGGGAAAGCATGTAAGGAATTCATTTAGGAGCAAGCATAATTTAGCAGAGAATAAGTTGGATCTGATTCATATAGACCTATGTGGACCAACTCAAACAAGATCATACTATGGTGAAAGGTTTTTCATTTTGTTTGTTGATGATTATTCTAGAATGATGTGGGTTGTGTTCTTGAAAGATAAGTCAGAAGCATTTGAGAAGTTCAAATTATTCAAACATAAGGTTGAGAATGAATCTGAACTAAAGATAAAGTGTCTAAGATCAGACAGAGGAGGAGAATTCACCTCTAATAGATTCTATGAGTACTATAAAGAACATGGCATAAAGAGACAATTAAGTGCACCTAGAACCCCGCAATAGAATGGGATTGCAGAGAGAATGTATAGGATCATCCTTGATACAATGTTTACCATAATGATTGAAGGAAAAGTTGCACACACCTATTGGAGAGATGTGGTCAATACAAAATTCTATACCATCAATAGAATACAATTGAGGCCTGTCATGGATAAGACACCTTATGAGATATGGTTTGGTAATGTTCCCATAGTTAAATACTTTAGAATCTTTGGAAGCAACTGCTACATCAAGAGGGATGAAGGAATAGGCAAGTTTGATGCAAGAAGTGATGAAGGTATTTTCCTTGGTTACTCTAATAAAATAAAAGCTTATAGATGTTTTAATTTGAGACTGAAAAAGATCATTGAAAGTGCTCATGTTAAGATTGATGAAAAGTTTATGGTTCAAGAAAGATATCATGACTATTCACCTATGATTGAAGAAGAACCCAGTCCTTCCACTAGTGAGACATTTTTTGAAGAGATGTTTGACAGTATTGATGTATTATTCAATGACCCTGAAACAAGTGAAGAAGAAACTCAGAAAGCAGATGAGACAGTATCACCTAAAGTTCCAAAGTTTGCATCTAGACATCACTCTAAGGATGACATCATTAGAGATCAGAGCAGAAAATTCACAATAAGATCAAAAGAAAAGAGTTCAGCAAACAATAAGGTGGTATGTTTACTATCTCAAATTGAACCTTTACATGTTGAAGATGCATGTAATGATTTAGATTGGCATGATGCTATGAAAGAAGAACTAGATCAAATTATCAAGAATGATACTTGGGAACTTGTCCCAAGACCTAATGATAATAATGTGATTGGAACAAAGTGGATATTCAGAAACAAGATGCATGAAGATGGTATAGTAGTAAGGAATAAAGAAAGGTTAGTATGTAAGGGATATGCGCAAAGAGAAGGTATTGATTATTCAGACACATTTGCACCAGTGAGTAGATTAGAATCCATTAAGTTATTTCTAGCTTATGTAACATTTAGAAAATTCAAAGTTTATCAAATGGATGTCAAGTCAACATTCTTGAATGGAGAGTTGAAGGAAGAAGTATACATTAAGCTGCTAGAAGGATTCACCTTATCATACAAGCCTAACATGGTATGCAGATTGAAGAAAGTCCTCTATGGACTTAAGCAAGCCCCTAGAGCTTGGTATGAGAGACTTGATGGATATCTAACAAAAATTGGATTAAAGAAAGAAGAAACATATTGTAATCTATTCATAAGAGAGACATTTGAAGGTTTACTACTTGTAGCTATATTTGTTGATGACATAATCTTTGGGGGTGATGAAAAACGTAGTGCAAAATTTGATAAGGAGATGTAGAGAGAGTTTGAGATGAGCATGATTGGACCTATCTGATACTTTGTGGGATTGAATGTGTAGCAGATAGAGAAAGGTATCTTCATAAATCAATCTAAGTATGTAAAAGAGATATTGAAAAAGTTCAAGATGGATGACTGCAAGCTAGTGGGTACACCTATGATAACAGGATGCAAGCTTACAAAAGAAGATAATTCTCTAGTAGTAGATACAACATTGTACAAGTCTATGATTGGTAAACTCATATATCTTACTCAAACTAGACCTAATATTTCTAATGTAGTTGGCATAGTTGGAAGATTTGCAGCAAAGCCTAAACAAAGTCACCTCATGCAAGTAAAGAAAATATTTAGATCTCTACAAGACACTATAGATTATGGCCTATGGTATCCTAACTTAGAGAATGTTAAGCTTCATGTATATACAGATGTAGATTGTGAAGGATGCATTGATGATAAAAATAGTACATAAGGAGGAGCAGTGTTTCTAGGTGACAAACTTGTCACTTGCATAAGAAAGAAGTAGAATTGTATTTCTAAGTCAATATCAGAAGTAGAGTATGTTGCAATAGCCTTGAATTATTCTAAAATTATTTGGATCAAACAGATGATAAAGGACTTTGGAATTTAGATTGATTACCCTATTGTTATTCATTGTGATAACACTAGCACTATCAACATGTCAAAGAGTCCTGTGATGCATGCAAAGACAAAACACATAGAGATTATGTATCACTTCCTTAGAGAGAAAGTGTCAGAGAAACAAGTCAAATTGGATTATGTGAGTACAAAGGAACAACTAGAAAATATATTCACAAAGGCCTTACCAAAGGATACTTTTGAGTATCTTAGGGAGAAGCTGGGAGTAATTCACTTCCCCGATTCTTCTGAAAGAAAGTGGAAAAGAGAATTAGTCCTCAGTGATTAATGGATGGTTGACTACTCTACTTCAGGAGTAGTACCGAAGCTTAAATGTTTGGCACCCTTTTCCATTGATGTCAAAGGAGGAGTAGTATATAGTTATGAAAAATAGTAGTAAAGGGGGAGTATATACAAAATTAAGAAAGAATAATATGTAGCAGTAAGGGGGACTAGTATTCAGTCATGGAAGCAGTTTAGTTGAGGAAATGGATAATATTGTAGCAGATGAAGGATTCATCCTTGGAGGAGTTTTTGAGGAAATGGAGAATGTTATAAAAGACCTATTCATTTGGATTGGTGGTGTTGTTCATTCCATATGTTGCCATCAATGCCAAAGGAGGATATTGTTGGAGATTTGCCAGCAAGCCAGTATTGACTGTATGTTTGTCATTGATGACAACATATGGTAAGCAACATGCGTGGAAGACTCATGTAGTGAGATTTTAGTATATGTAGCATGGACATGTTATCAACATGATATCATGGACACAAAGGTTAATATTGAGTATAGACAGTTATGTAGTAGCTTGTGTCAGTAGTGTTCCTGACAGGGTTACAGGTAGTATTTTGTGAGTGATTATCTGTACAATTATCATAGAGCCTTGCACATTTGGATATGTGATGGAGACATGTTAGTGATATTACATTCATGGACGTAGAGTCTGATGTGTAGTAGAAGTGAAGTTATGTAGTCTCTATTCACCAGTTATAGTTTCCTATGTTTATCTAGAAGAGCCGACATGGATTATATTGGTATAGGAGTTGCACCTATCATTTCGGTATGCATGCTTGGATTAGTGATTGGAGAAGAGTTAAGAATTTTTGGTTAAGAGAACATGATGTAATTCAAATTGAGAAGAAAGTATCAGTTAATTTGGTAGAGTTGACAGTGTGTAGCGTACGTCTACACTTATTGATTTAGATAGGTCCTAGTTTGTGTTGCATTCTTAGTAGAGCCGATTGAGATATTATTGGAGAGTGTTATTGTTTCTCTAATATGATTTTAAGGTGGTTCTAACTGGCTAACTTGATTATATAATTTAGAGAGAAGATACTTATAGCCGGTCATTTGTCATTACTAGGAGTATGGCATAGAGATAAGACAAGAGTAGAGAGTGTGAAGTGTTGTATCATCAAGAAGAGGTCTATGTGATAGAAAATATTGATTGTGCTATTCATTGGAACTAATCAAGATAACAATTCTACCTCACAATTCACCAAGATCTAGATATAGTGTGTATCTATTATTCAAAAGGTTGCAGCCTTCACACCTTTGATAAATGAGCTCTCAGATAGGGCATCCTCACCCCAAATAGCGTCAATCATAAAAGACTCCTAACAGGGTTTGACCTTTGACCAAGTCACTGCACTTATTTCATTGTAAAGATCAACTCCTAACAGGGTTGTAAGATCTTCTAAAAAAGATCATTATACACTAGTGTAGTTTATTAGTGGGTGTCAATTCCCACTAGGGTTTTTACCTATTTGGGTTTCCCCATAACCAAAATATTGGTGTTGTGTTCAAGTGTTCTTTCATTTTGTTTATGCTTAATGTTTAAGTATACTTAATTGGATAAAGAATTGAAACTTGTAGATAAGTCATTCACCCCCCCCCCCCTCTCAGTTATCTCTTGGGACTATTCCTAACAAATAAACCATTTCTAAGATACACATGATATCTAGGAAAAGTATTCAATGATTAAATTACAACAATTAAGGATCGATATCCTTAATTTATGCTCGCTAAACAAAACACATGCTTCATTTCCTGAGTCAGCTTAAAAACAAACCATCACTAGAACACACACCACAAATGACATCACCAATCATTTTGTACCTTGCACTAACCAATGAACATCCTTAAGTAACCTATCTATCATCATTCAATCTTGCATACCTTGAATCCAAAACCTCTGAAAGATATACTAGAAACCCAGAGACTGACTATCAATTCTCACTGTCACAGTCCAGTGACCAGTCTTCATTAAAACATCTTTATCTCTCTCAATATGAAACATCTAATGATGAAATCTCATATATAAGATCAAAAAATCCATGTGAAATCTCATCCAACTTCACAGCATCTGAAACATCTGGACAGTGTCTATACACTATGATTACTAGTTTGGTTCATTCATTGAAACATATGTTGACATCAGTGACAAAACAAAAATGACAACAATATGAGTGCCCATTCAGTAATGTAGTGATTGAGCATATTAAGTGTCTCAATCACCTCCCCATGCATTAGAAATATCCAAAAATCTCTCCCTTTGGCATTGAAGTCAACATTTGGGAAAATCTTATCCCAAAGTTTATATCAATCCAAAGTTTTGCAACCAAACAATCTTTGCGTACAGTAGGGATTTTCTCATAGCAACACTCCCCCTTTGACAACAATGGAAAAGGGTGCCATGAAGCTTTGTCTTCCTTAACAGATAAAATTTCTTCCATGATCACTCTCCCTAAGGAGTAGATCCCTAAATCCAGTCTAGATAATGATAAGGCTCTGAATACCTCTGGACTGATGCATCTCTGCATCATTTAGTTATGACTAGGAGGATCTTGAACCCCCAACATACCTCTGAGATATTCAAAGGTATCTTTTAGTAGTGGCTTTGTGAAGATGTGTTCAATTTTCTCTTTTGCACTAATATATTCTAGTTTGATTTCCTTTTCTGCCACCTTGTCTCTCAAGAAGTGATACTTGATAGAAATGTGTTTAGTTTTGGAGTGCATCACTAGATTATTTGACATATTTATTGTACTAGTTTTATCACAAAGGATAAACACAAGCTCATCAAAATTTATTCCAATGTTTGTTAGCATTTGTTTCATCCAAACAATCTGAGTGTAGTTTATGGAAGCAACAACATACTTTGATTTAGCAGTAGATTGTGCTATACAATCTTGTTTCTTACTTAGCCAAGAAACCAACTTTTTTTGAAGTGTATTTTATGGTGTCACTTCACACTTGTGATGTCTATGTGGATAGTGACATGTCAATTAGGCTTTGGAAAGAGTTAACCAACCTATAAAGTTACCTAAGCCTAACCACTTTCTTATAGATGTTATGTAGGGTCCCCGTCAAGTTGAATTTCAAATTCAAATTCTAGTTGAATTTTAGAAGGCTTAAAAGTGACCCTAGGGTACCTTTTTAGTCAAAATAAGCTAACCATGTGAGGGTACCTTCAGTTAGGGGCTATATTTTTCCTATAGGAAGGTCTAGATCACATTTATGATACTCCAAAAAGGCTACTCTTTAGAAGTGGTGAAAATGGAGAAGGCCACATGCACTTGACTTGTTCCACACTAAAAGTTAAACTTACCATAATGAGAGGGGATAAGAGGTAAGGCCAAGGACTAGTAGTTAACTCATTAATTTCTAGAGGGTGAGTATGAGTTTAGAGGCATTGTTAGAGGCTTTGTGAGACTTACTGGTCATTCACCTAGTCTCTAGAAGTTTAGAGACACTTAGGGTTTTGGGATTGGAGGAAGAATACAAAGAAAAAGTAAAAGGGCTCCTCACAAACCTCATTTCCATTTGCATTGGAGAAAGGTTGGTCGCTCTTTCCATGAAGAGATAATCTTGTATTGTTAGATTAGTTGTTGTTATGCAAATGTATATATGTAGAAATGTTGTAGTTCTTTTTTATGTAAATTGTTGTTTAATATTGTGTATGTGGGGAGTGTGAGGATTTTCATTTTGTTTCTTGGTTATTTTGAGTGGTATGTTGTTCAAGCGTGTACAAGGAATCACTCACCCTTGGGAGGGAAGTAGTGGCCTTAGGTGAAGGGGTTAGTTGGGCTTTCCATTGAATTTAAAGCCTCTTCTCTTGGAGAAGAGAGGAATTTCATGGAAATATGGGCTTCGTGAAACCATACATGTATTTTTGCATTTGGGGCAATAAGGAGTGAATTTTTTTGGAAAGAAATATGTTAATGTAGCCATATCAAGGCTTGGAAATATTATATTTGTTATTGTTTTCATATGGAAATCTCCTCTTGGAAAATCCCACCTTCACTCTCTTCTATGGTTCCATAGGTGACTCTTTGTGATGCCAATTTTTGTGGGAGTTTAGTATTTTTTTGTTATGTAAATTCATTTTTAAGTTGTGTGTGTATGTAATCTTGTTTAGCCTTGGTTCTCAAAGCTTGGTTGGTCTCTTAGAGACCTAGGATGGGATGTGAGCACTCCATGGTTATGCTCCCTTTTTGTTTATAGATTTTGGAGATCAAACATATGTTGGGAAAACCTTGAAGGAGTCCTCATATTGGGTTGTTGTAGTCACTTGTATTGGAATGACATTCGAATCTCTATTGTTCCAAGTTGTAAAATTTGTTGTGTATTATATTGTTGAGAGAAGTGATTTTGTTCATTGTTGAAAGGATTTATTGTTAAAAGAGGTGTATTTTCTCAAAGGAAATGTGAGAAGTCCATTTTGGAAATCAATGAAAAGAAAAAAATAAGTTTACATCATTTGTTTGTTACTCCATTAGATTGAATCTCTGAGGAATGATTATTTATAGCTTTCATTATCAAAAGAAAATTTGATTGGAAATTATTTATAAATGTGTTCTATGTTGTTGATATTAATAAGACAAAATGAAGAAATGATCTAGTTTAATGATTCATTGTCAAGAAATTTTTTATTTGTATTAACATAGTTTAATACTGGATTACATCAAAGTCTCCAATAGTATTTGGATTACATCAAAACTTTACATATATGATCACATAGATTGTTCTGATAGTACATTACATATCATCTTTGATGCTTGTTAATACAAAAAGAGAACTGCATCCCTTTATAAGACTACAACATTATTATTGGACCTTCTTCAAGACAAAAAAGATTTTATCAAAAAATAAATAATTCCTTTGTTAACTGTGTGTATTAGGCCTTGGTAGCCTTCTATCTTCAAGGTGTAGATCTCTGATGAACTGATTAAGACTATCAAGCTCCTTCTGTCAAAGAATATCTTTGTGCATGGAGAAGTAACTGACATGAAATAATGTCTTATTTGTGGATCAGTAGTTGGACCCTCCCTCATGAGAGTCATAATATATCCCTGGATATCTCTAAAGTAGCAGCAACCTGTGACATGATATGAAAATGAGTGAGTTTACATCCAAACTTAGTAAGTTGTCTCCTTCTCTTTGGAAGATCTCTCCATTCCGTTCTTTGCACAAAAATCAAGAATCTCACATGTAAGGATAGACCAAAAGGTATTTATTTTTAGATCAAAAGACTCAACACAACCAGCTAAAATTTCAGACCAGGACAAGCTAGGTTTATAGTTCTAATCAATAGGAGACCCAAAGAAAATAGACCAAATACTCCAAGAAAAGGAACAATTAAAGAACAAATGCTCAAAATACTTAGGAACAAAACAAAAATCACACCAAATAGGCTCTCCTAGATTATGAGGCAAAGTGTTACCAACAAATAGTTTCTTCAAGAGAAAAAGCCATCTAAAAGAGGTTTTCTTTGGTTCACATGGGGAGTGCCTAAAAAAGTTTTTAAAAAATTTACATTTGGGGACCGAGATATCCAACCCCAGCCAAGGTTCACCCTCTCAAAAATATCAGCCTCATCTTTCAGCATATTGTAAATCTATTTTATAGATATCTTGTTAATTCACTACCATCCTTCCATTTAATCCATTACATGAATTGTGTGGTGTTCATACATCTACCATGAAAGAAAGGACCCACAACTTTATATATAATAGAGTATGTCTTTTTCTATGAGGTAGGGATGTGGTATTTAGTAGATAGTTCATCCCAATACCCTAGACGATTATCAATCATAACATCTTGCACAAGAGAAATGCCATATTTTGACTAATTTTTGCAGAGCAGCTTTGAGTTAATGCCAAGGTTTGTCATTGGCCTCCCACCCCCACTAGACTAACCTATCCAACACAGAGTATGTAGGGGGACCACCATTGGCTCCCCTGAATAGGAGAAGATCCCTCACCTGGATTGATGCTTTCCATATGGACTGAACACCTTGGAGCCAAAAAATGAAAGATTCCTGTTCCCCAACATTTTATCACAAAGATGTACATTTCTCCACCCTTTACTTTTCATGATATCTGATCTATTGATATTTTTTTTGACCAACACCTCCATGGTTCATCACCTGTCTCTGAAAGTATCAGTCTCTAAAGATCCATTAGGCAAGGGTGTCCAGTTGCTCCAGCCTTGTTTGTAATTTTGTTGATGACCTATTCTATATTCTTGGAGCTCCCCAACTAGGTCCCATGTAAGATGTATTACTCTTTCAAATAAGGAACCATTTCTTAATGCTCA